>WMED01030610.1:0-10071 GCA_019650415.1 Pipa parva | reverse complement strand
TAGAGGAACCATACAGAGAGGATAGGCAAATATATAGAGGAACCGTACAGAGAGGATAGGTTACACTCCCATGAAAGTAATATAAGAAACTGACTGCTGTGCTCTCCAGCTGGTGATGCAGTAACCTGGGCAAATCTTGGCCCAGTAACCTATAAAATATATAAAACTCAATAACATGGTTCTATTCAATATTTATTGCCCTACACCAATGAGAGAACTTCACCGGTTGCTATGTGTCATTAATCCAGGGTTTTATTTCCACATAATGCATAACCTCCTCAATTTCCTCAAAATGTAAGAGTCATTGTAGTAGTAATTCCGTATTCACTCCAGGCCACTGGGAAATAATAATATGTCATTTATTTGTTTCCAAACTGAAAAGAAACATGCCTGTGCAAAGCACGTATTGAACCCTAGTCCCAGTAATTAGTACAGAACGGAAAAGCAAACAGAAGTCAGTGAAGCAAGAAAGCAGCTGCTGAAACTTAGCATTTTATTCAAAGTGACACCTTGCTATTATCCTAGATACAGCCCACCGACATTACCAGCTTGTGGTGCTGACTTTCGCTAATAACTTGTACTGTGTATTTGGTCATTCCCCTAAGCTTGTATTGAAGTACAGAGAGAGAGAGCTTGCTTAACTTCAGCATCTGGCGCATATAGTGTTGTGTATACCATTCACCTTTTATTTCCATATAAAAATGGGAGTGACCTCCCCTACCTATCCAGTCTACCTAACCCTCCAATCATGAAGAGATTATTTATCCCACTACTTGTATCCACCTATATTCTTATTGGATACTGAATTTAAAAAAGGAAACTAGAGGGTATGGACATTCTTGGGTGCTCATGTAAATCCTTTACCCCCGTAGCCACACTCATGACCACCATGAGTTAGACCACAGAAGCACAAACTTTTAGGGGAATTCATTAACAATTCATATTTTGAAATTCAGCTAAGCAGCTACAATTTAAAGTACAATTTGTCAAGTGCCTTAATTTTGTGCCATACTGCACAATTTTTATGAGATTAAATTTACCAGTTGAGAAAAAGAATACATTATTTTTTTTTAATTAATTACATTTTTCTCTCTATTGGTCTCCATTGTTGCAAGCATTTATACTTTGGACTTCAAAAGATATGTGAGATCACTGCTGGAGACAAACGATTATCAGGGGAATTCATGAACAGGGTCAAACATTGCAGAGGTCTAGTAATCCTTAGCAACCAATCAAAAGTTTATTATTCTTGCTTCCTTATGACAGAGAATGTTAACTGCTGATTGGCTGCTATGGGTTACAAGACCTCTGTAAGTGATTGTCCCTGTTGTAAAAATACAGTTGTTTGCATCATCTGAAATAAATTATCATCTGTCTTTTTAGATGAATCTTCATAAAAATTGCACCTTGTATTTTTAGGTTTTCATTCACTTCATGTAAACTCTTGTACCACTGAAGATCCTCAGTTGATCTGTACCCTATCTAATTTCATCCTTTTGAATCTCAGCACCCCACAGACAGTTTCCAAAATAAGGGCAGATCTCTGTATCAAAAATGCTGTAAAAACTGTTTGCTATCAGTGCCAGGCTCTAATTTCCAGCTAAATTCTCACCATATGAAAAGTTTCTCCTTAATTCCGCAGATCTGGAATTCCACAAGTCTGTTAAGAGAAAAAAAAACCCCACAGAATAAAAATCAAAGAAATATAAACACAGTTCAGCAGGTAGGATGGGATTCAAGGATTCTTGTGAGCCCAAATATATTTGGTTTCCATTTAAAGTGCATTTTATTGACAGTAGACATTTAGGGCCTTATTGACTGAAGGCAGAATCGTCACATATAACTCGGAATTCACATTTGATCGACACTTCTTCATGTTGGCATATTGTGCTAACTCCGTGATGTGGCCAATACATGACCAACTTGGGTGACTGTGAAAATCACTTTGCATGCGCAGGTACTTCTAATACTTACTTGGTAGCAGAATGTATCGAAGGAGCAAATGTGACTAGGGATACAGCTCTGAATTCACCTGTTTAACTTTGTTACATTAGGGAGTTGATGGCAGGGCTCCGGTGTGTCATAAGGTGACTATTTCATCAAAAGTGACAATGCAATAAAATTATTCTACTACTAAACATGACCTGTGGACAAAGTAACATAGAAATAGATGTATTATTCATTTATATCCAGTTAATGGGATATACAATGATTGACTGGCAGTCAGAGACTTTGAATTAGTCCTTAATTAATTGGTCAAGAGGTATATCCAAAGTATAGACAAGTTCAGGAGCAACTTACAACAAAACCACCATCTGTGGACAGAAGGGGGTTATTGACTAAAGTGAGATTTCGACTGTGGAAGTGAATTCTCATCACTTTAGGTAGCTACGCCCTGATTCTCTACTCCTTATTGACTAAACAGCGGATTCCCATAGTAAATCCCTGACTAGGTCAATAGTAAAGTCGCGGCTGTGACAATATTCCCATAAAGAATTTGCGACTGCAACAGTAGGGAAGGAATTTTTTTCCCTAATATGAGGATAATTGGCTCTTGCCTCATGGGTTTTTTGCCTTCTTCTGGATCAACATTGCAGGAAAATAGGCTGAACTGGATGGACTTGTGTCTTTTTTCAGCCTTATAAACTATGTTACTATGTTATTGGGTAGTGTGTGACCATCCATAGCTGGTGAATTCACACCTTTATGCGATAATTTGGACTTTAGTCAATAACCCCCAAGGCTCTACCAGGGCTAGTACATTACAACAATGAAAAATAAACCAGTTCATCCAGATTAGAGAATATAATTTTAAATGATTATTATTTTCTACAGCCTGGCAGAGACATGTTTACATTACAAGTCAGCTCGTGATGTTATTTTGATATATATTCATGTAAAACTTAATATGACATAATTCTACTTTATATAGTATAAGGGAGGTGTGGGTTGTTGTTGTATACAGTATCTTTCCAACTTCATATCACTTGGTTTAATATAGGGCATCAAGAGTCATACTTCTAGTTACTATTAGCTGGTAACAATGTCAATCATCATTACAAGCTGCCAGCAGAAGGACTGTAGCAGATTAGACAGGAAATAGGTTTAGAGCCCACCAGGAAACAGAAGGTAAAGTACTCCAGGAAGCTAGAGATCAGGGGTCCCTAGAAAACAAGAGATCATGGGCCCCTAAGAAACAAGAGATCAGGGTTCCACTAATCAATAGATTTGGTTATTGTTTCTTTTTTCCCCTCTTTAGTCCCTATGATTTTCCTGTGTTCCTCCTCTGTTTTGTCTCCAAACTCTGCTTTACTCTATCCACAGGAATATGGCTTGATGAAGCAGTTTGAAGCTTTAGAAAGTAGCGCTAAGGCCTGAACTCTCCAAGAGATTCCTTTGTGTCTTGATGGGCCAGGCAAACACTGGACAGATCTTTATACAAAAGAAGAAAATGGTTATATTTGTTAAAGTACTCATCTTGTGAATCTGTTTAAAAAACAACTTAAAGCTGGATAACCCTTATTAATGGGGTAGTCTTTTATGTTAACACTAGTATGAGAGAGAGAGTTCCAGCGGAGTAGGCTAGTGACTGCTACTGCTGGCTATTGCCTCTTTGGGAGATCCCATTATGTGACTGAAATGCTCTGCAGTGTTCAGTTAACATTCTACAAAGCCCAAGTAGGGTGACTGTGCTGTTTGATGATTCTGGAAACACTGTGCTTGTTGCTCAGTTTACATCAGGTAACCTGCTATTCTATGGAAGCCACTGAAAATTATATGTGGCTGTGGATAGGTTCCCAGACATATAATAAAAATAATATGTCCCAGTCCAAAGCAAGACTCCACAGGACTGCGACCAAGGAAGAAGCACCACGTCACATAAAAATCACAAAGTAATTCAGTCCTCCTGATGAAGCTGGGCACCTTGGATTCTGGTGAAACACGTGGAGAAAAGAGAAATAATTTATAAATTGATTCACAGTGAATGATTTTGTGAATATCATTTCATTTGTGTTACATTAAAGGACATATTACACTATTTGTATCATTTTTTTCCCCCCCTCCATGTTCATTGTGTTCCTAATGGGAGATTTATACCATTATTGATGCCAAGTGGTCCTGAACCTATCTGTGAAAGGGCTAATAACTATAAGCCTGTATGTTTGAATGGTCTAATGAGTTTTTTTTTTACCATTGGGGGTTTGTTAGTTTTGATACTCTAACCCCAGTTTGCAGTATCCTGGACACACGACTATTTTAATTTCCTTTTGAAACTATTGCCTTATTTGTGCGCTTCCCTTTTAGAATTTTTCTTTGTCCCAGATGTATAAGCCAGAAAGATATGGCTGTGAATCAAGTTACGTCATGTTAACAAATTAAAGAAAAATGACAAGAGCAAGGAAGGACATAGGTGCAAGATTTTACTGCAACACCATTGAGCCCTATGAACATAGTAAATCTATACTTATTGGACTGTTGCTGCTGCACCCACCACTGCAATCTTCCCCATGAGGATTAACTGAAATGTATGACAGAAATGTATTGCAACTTCCACTGACAGCCAAGTCGCTGATGTAAATGAACCCTGATACAACAAATGGGGTTAGTATTACAAAGAACTTGCAAGGTCTCATAACCTTCATGGCAGAGTGCAGAGGTCACTCCATGGGAAACCTTCTGTTTGCATTGCTATTGGAAACTGTTAAGCAATAAAGTTAATGTGTGGCTGATAGAGTACCTTAGGTTCCTCACAATTCTGATACCCTATCGGCCCTTCCCACACTAAATCAATGTATCTTTCTTCTTGACATAATTGGCTTGTTTATGGAATAGGACCAGAATCAAGAGCAGCTTATCTACAAAGCAGAACTATTCAAGTCATTTTCTGGGTAAACATTATAGGTGCTTCTGGGGCAGCAATAACTTTTCAGATTAGGAATAAATCTGAAAATAAGTCTTTGATCTGCAGAGAAATCAGACACCATGTCGCCTACAGATAAACCATATCCTTATCTAAGTGGATAGTCTCTTGTAAAATTAGCAAAAATACGTATAAGTTTAATTCCTACCATTACATGATGGTTGTCATATTTTTAACACTCGTGACAATATATCACTGCCCGTGGTCTCTATAAACCCCTCATTTGTCTTTCACTCAGTCCCTTTTTAATTATTTTCACGCACATGCCACATTTACTCTTTTTTTCCTAAAAAAAATTTCTTCTTCGGCCTCAGACATGTCATTTCCTTTACACTACAAGATACCAAAGACCTCCTGAATCAGTTCCATTGGACTACAGATGATACTGTGATTTGTCACATGTGGCTCACAGAAACAGGAAGTGAAGAGGATTGCAGCGCCTTTAGGGCCTTATTGACTAAAGGATGTGTTCACTTGTCAAATTTACCTTGCTACAATTTGAGTCGTATCACCAAAATAGGAAACCAGAATAGGAACAAATTCACTTTTCCTTATTGATGAAGCTGCGGATAGATTTCTCAAAAAAGGCGGACTGCTACGGACACAGTCACATGCGTAGTGTGGCGAAAGTCAGTAGAATAGAAGTATGATGCAAAGTAATACAGAGTGATGTGAATTTCTCCAGTGAAGTGCAGTGATGTCATCCCCACTATATCCCACTAACTCTATATAAAAGTGAATAATACATCTATTTCTATTTCTCCCTGTCCCTAGTTAATGTTTAGTAGTAGACTTATTTAGTTGCAGTCACCATTGTTACTTTTGATGGAATACGCCACACAGGAGCCTTGCCTTCAACCCCCCAATTTGTCAAACATGTGAGCTTGGAGCAGTACACCTAGTCGCAATTGCTCCTTTGACACATTCAAATGCTTATTCAATATTAGAACTACTTGTGCATACGCATGCAAAGAGATACGAAGAGCTCTATAAGTTCACTACTATCAGAGTAGCCCAAATTGGTTGAGTATTTGCCACATTGCAGAATTTGCTCAATAAGCAAACATTGGGAAGTGTATGTCTGTATGTATAATTTATGGAGATCATTTGCGAACTTAGAGCTATACACAACTATTCAGCCTTTAGTCAATAAGACCCTTAAAAATAAGAAGACATTGGCAAGAGAGCAGGAGGCAGCTCTGGATCATAAAAGACTGATTGTTAAGTATTCCCCCATTCCCACCTTAAAATTCACCCCTGGTAGAATAAAGCTGGAATTCTCCTTCAAAACAAAAAGTATTTACATTAACTCTGATACATGGACAGCGTTTGCACACCAAACCAAAATGCAAAGGTTTAACCACTGCTTATGGGAAAGTGGGAGGAGACATGTAAATCATTCCTTTATGCCTATGTTGCCAACTGAGCATCCAGAACCACTGGTTTAATAGCACAGATACAATTTTAAATTTAGAGCCAAATATCCCATCTGCAGCTATGACATGTTTTGTTCTTATTAGATCTGTGCAAGATATGGATTAATTGCTTCAGTGATATATCATTTAATGTTTCCTGCACCGAGGCAGTCTACTAAGATCAAAATATTAATGTATGATCCTTTATGGACTCCCTAATTATGTCTGCTTAGAACTGACCTTTATTACATAGATGCTCGGGATTTGTACTTTGGTGGATGCCCCCAAACTGCCCATGAAACTACTCCATTGATGCACCATTTGTATAGATGGGTTTTCCATGACTTCAAAGTCAAAGCAAACAAAGGAATTCTGGGAAAAAAGAAGTGAAATATCTCTATTTAAAGGCCAGTAACTCCAAAAGAAGAAAATGCCTCAAAAGCATTTATAGTTACTATACATTCAATCAATGCTTCCAACATTTATAATGTGTGACTATGAAGTATGATATTTTAACTTTATTTAGCTTTGATGCACAATTTCCATATATACTTTATGCAAGGCACCATTGAAAGCATGGGACTGGGTGAGGTCTGTTTAACAACATGGCTGATATCAGTAAAGATAAAATCAAGCAGAAAGCAATTACATTTATGAATTTCAACATTTTTACTGTATTTGAATTCCTGCCATGCCAATACAAATGGATTTTTTTTTGGGGGGGGGTGTTGTGTTCCTGGTCTTAATATGAGCACTGGATCTTTTAGTAAATGTATCCTGGTGCATTCTGTTTGAGGCAGTTATAGGGTTAATGGGCAGGATACTGAGAATAGCGCACCGTGGTTAAATAGCCAGGCTCTCAGATTCCATTTGAGGCCTCCATCTCTCCTGCAAACCACAGTTGGAGATGTCACCCTTTATTTGTCTTTCTCTAACCACAGCCTCGGCTGAAAATTCCTGGAAATTTAAACAAGGGCAATGTGTTTGTAATTACAGATTTCACTGGCACTGCTATACAGGACCCTCTGCCATTGATCACTGAGCAGCATGTCTTACAAATCTACATCCTATCTAGCCTGACCTTCCGAAGGCAGGCTAACACTCTGTCATAGGGCGGACACATGGCTCCTGTTAAAATTAACACAGTATCGGCTGGGGTTCTCAAAGACTATTAACACCTTCAGAGCCAATGGATGGTTAAAACTTTACATTAGCAATTATGCCCCGCAATGATTCGGCACAATCCTACACACTTCCTTCTACATAGGTGTAGTTACCACATGAATTTTGATGGAAACCTTATACCCAGTGACCTACAATTCTCAAAAAGTTTCAATGCACAAAATTCCATCAAATATTTTTCCCAGACTTTTCCCATAATGATAATGTACAGTTACTACCATTTTCATCAAAGTACAATAACTTTCTTTCTTTATTTGGATTGCAATATACTGTATAACAGTGTTGTCATTTTGGTCTCATCTACAGTACATTGCTGTTACTCTTTGCCAAAGCAAGTTTAAAAGAACAGTAACACCAAAAATGACGATTCCTAGGGCGAAATTTATTAAAGGCGAAACGATCACCCGATCGGAATTCCGATCGCCCGAATGCAAATTCCGATCGAAAAAATTTCGAATTTAATAAATTTCGCCTCCTAAAATGGATCTATAGTTAATATACGTATATTAAATCTGTGCCTCCAAAACAATTCAATTGTGTCTATAAAGTGGGATATTTAGCTTTAAAATTTTGGCTTTAGGGCTCACCTGTTGTATATGTATTAAGTAAAGCACCATAGAAGACAGTGGGACTGGGTAAGGTCTGTTAAAGTGGACCTGTCAGGGTCTGCCCCGATGCCCAGTGACTGACATTAAAGTTCCTCCAATCAGATCCCTTAAATCACGATGTAGCAGGGATCTGATTGGAGGAGCTATAATGTCAATCATCATTTAACTCCGCCAAACCCAACTTTTGATTTAAGTCAGACATTGGAGCAGAAAAGAAGCAAGGAGTTTGCTTTTTTTATTACTACTTCTTTTATGCTTTTATCATTCAGCTAAGACAACTCCCTGCTTTCTCAAAATAAGTCTGTTAAGTGGACCTGACAAGTCCACTTTAAAAAACATGGCTGCTATCAGTAAAGATTAAAACAGACAGAAAGCAATAAAATTAATTAACTTCAAGAATAACATTTTTACAAATGCTGTATTTGAATAACTGACATGTTAATCCAAATGGTATCACTGGTCATTTATTTTATTGTGGTCCGAACTATGAAATCAGTAATTTCCTTAAAAGATACAGTAAAAAGTCCCTTTTTTTCAATACTAATAATCTTTACTGACAGTTTCACATTAGTCACAATCAAACATTTCTATTAGTATTTTTTATGGAAGCCAAAGAAAAAGCTACATGGAATTGGAAGGGTTTATAGCAAGTTGTTTTCACACCAATCTTAATGTGATATCACTTTTTGGCACATTCTATATATAAAACAAGAATAATACCCCTAGTCTTCTGCTGTCTATACACATTATGTTCACAAGTACACACATAATGCTACTGTATCACTTATGTCTGAACATGAAAGGATAGCCTCAGTTGTGGTTGTTGTGAGTCAGAAGTCTGCTCTCTAAAATAGTTTTATAACCCACAGCCCCAACAGCATCAACTCATACTTATTCTTTAGTCAGAATGAAGTTGTGTAATCAAAGCAGGGAAAATGGGAAGAAAGAAATTGCTCCTTTCCATGTAGAAATGTATGTATAATTTTATTTATAAAGTGTCACAAACATACGCAGCACTGTACAGTTCAGTAATAAAAAGAAATACACAGACCTGGGAAAAGTGCATTAAACAATACAGTATAAGATCACAAGGATACTTCACTTTAAGGGGGTAATTCAGCATAGTGCGAACTCACTTCCCGATCCTTCGCATCAGCTCGCAGAGACTGTTATGCGCTTGCTGATGTCCTACACGCGGACATCAGAGAACGCTTTAAAAGTATTCCAGTCTCGGCAAGACCACTCGAGTTGCCTCGCGTGACTGGAATACCTTTAAAGCGTTTACTGATTTCCGTGTGTAGTCTTTTTATTCTCCTGATGAAGCTGCGGACAGTGCCTGGCAGTGAAACGCGTTGAGGATATGTTTATTGTTTAAGAGCTCGTTTTTATTTTTTTTTATTTTACATTTTTATTAGCATTTTTCAAATAAACAATCATATCGGAAAATCATTCAAACATAATTGGGTCATTATATATTGCAGACATACTGTATAATCAACATACAGCTTTCATTGTTTCAATATCCACAATTTGTATCTGCTGTCTATTATTTCATTTTCCCAGCTTGTGTTTGTTCTTTAATTCTCTAAACTATTGCAAGATCAAAGTGAGTTTTCGTTTGTTTGTGGATTTTTAGAATGTGTGGGGTATGTTATGTTGTTTCTGCTTCTTAGTCTTGCTAGTGAGGGTTGAGGTTGTTGTTGGGGGGAAAAGGTGAAATCTAAGGGTGAGGGGAGAGAGGGGAGGATAAAACAACACACAAAAAAAAACAAAACCCAAAAATTAAATGAATAATATACAGTAAAATGTTAAAATAAATAAAGGGGGAATTTGAGTTACACCATCAATATAATTTTTATTGTATCTCCTATAGTTATAGCAGGGAAAAGAGTTCTATATTGTCTATTTGTTAGTGTCCTTCTCTTCTCCCTGCCCTCAGTCTCTC
>WMED01030607.1:0-10072 GCA_019650415.1 Pipa parva | reverse complement strand
AAATCACTAGTTGGGTCCCGACCTCGAGGCTGCTTTGCCCGCTACTCCTGTAAAAGGAACGTAATGAAAAAAACCTAAAATGTCACAAATGTATTTATAGTTACAATATCTGTGCTTCCAGAATGATAAAATTCTGATGTTTTAGATTTAGGAAATGACCGTTCAGTATGTGTGTTATCTAAATCTCCATAGAAACCAATAAAACTGAGGGCGGTCTGTTTAACAACATGGCCTGCTGTAAGGATGAAAACAGACAAAAAAAAATAAAGTTCATGAATTCAAAAGTAACATTTCTAAGAGTGCTGTATCCAAATAAATTGCTATGCCAATCCTAAAATAATTTTTACTCAGATAAAACATAGTCGGGCTTCGCCCAGAAAAGCCCAATATTTAAAATATCACACTTTATAGACACAATGTAGAATGTTTGGAATCTGTAGTGACTATAAAGGCATTGGAAGCATCACCATCCAAGTGTTGGACACAAGTCCTTGTTTGTACAGTTTACAGAATGCAACTGACAACCCACAAAAGAGATTAAAAAAAACAAAAATGTAACACATTCAAATTGAATTCCAATATCTGTGCATAGAATAGTAGCATCAAGAACCGACCACATCTTTACTGATCTCTATATTTTTACTTTAATGAATGTATGAACATCATGCCGCATTCTAGGGAGCGACTGTTACCAGCCCTGTTTACAACCATCTGTAGTTCAAAGGCAATGTCCAATTCAGGAGCTTTTTGTGATCCTGATAAAAGCAAAGGCATTTCAGGGTATCAGAACAAAGGAGCAAAATGTCACCTTTTTGTTATTATTAAAGAGAGGACTGTGAGCTTCTGCCAGCAATTGACTTATTTCCCCCTGCACTGAAGCTATTAAAGGAATAACTGGAAAGGTCACTCTTTCTAGTCTTTCCCTGACTGTGTAACACTGAAAGAACAGAGAGAAGTGTTTGGAGACCGATTCCTGTGCCGTATTTCTGTAGATCTAAGGAAATGTGAGAATACAGACATTAGTAGCCCACTGGCAATCTCTAAATGATTTAATGACTCTGTACTAGGTTGTAGTTACTTTACATTTGCAGACTGAGAGTTTATAGCAAGGTCACAATTGCTACTGAGAATATTGTTTAATATTTGCCCCCATTTACTTTTCTTTCTTTGCATTCAGAAATAAGAATAACTTTACCATATTTTTCGCTCCATAAGACGCACTTTTTCTCCCCCAAAAGTTGTGGGAAAAGGTCCATGCGTCTTATGGAGCAAATGCTCCTTTTTTCTGAAGAAAATTTGAGTACTTACCTTCCTCCGGGCAGTGTACTAGCGAGCCGCCTCCTGTAAGCACATCTGCCAATTCAAGCAAAGTAAGCAGCGCTCTGTCTGCGCCTTCCGCTCCCCTCTGGTTTTATTTATTGTGCATTCAACCGCTACTAGCGCAGCTGCATTAATAGTGGCCAAGTCCATGGCTAATAGAGCCGACAAGAGCCGAGGGGAGTGGAAGGTGCCAGTGGAGAGCCACTTACCTTTATTGAATCGGGAGATGAACTGACAATAAGCAGCTCACTTGGAAGAAGGTAAGTACTACAAAAGCTGCCTGCCTGTGTATATGAGAGAGGACCGGGAAGGAAGGAGGGCAGGTGGGGGGAGGAAAGGAGGGCTGGCGGGAGGGGGGGAGGGAAGGCAGGGAAAGGAATTTGGTTCAGAATATTTTTTTTCTCATTTTCCTCCTTAAAAATCCTAGGTGAATCTTATGGAGTGAAAAATAGAGTAATTTGTGAGTCTCAAACATAGAGATTTTTCTGTGGTGTCCAGAATATTTCCTGACGCATGATAAGGCATGACAAGACTAAAGTTGAGGGCATGAGGCAACAGATACAAGTCTGAGGACAGGAGGAAGTAGATATAAGTCTTTTAAGGGCTGTACTATTTTTTCCAATATTGCTCATTATTTCCAAAGACAAGATAAATATTGTTTTAATGCTCATGCCAATTCCTTAAAATGCCTACTGTCTTTGTGCATCATTCATGATTCCATTTGGTTTCTTCTGAATTCCACCATTCGGAGAAGAGTCCAAAGAATTTCATCATAGCTCTGACTTGCTTTTTCTCCCCATATTTGTTTGTTTTAGACAGAGATGCGCCTTCAGGACCAACAGCTGGCGAGACAACTAATGCGTCTCCGTAGCGACATAAACAAGCTGAAGATTGAGCAGACTTGCCACCTTCACCGGAGGATGTTGAATGATGCAACATTTGAGCTGGAGGAGAGGGACGAGCTTTCAGATCTCCTCTGTGACTTTCCTCTCATGTCTTCCTTCAGCCTCTCCACTCCTCTTAAACTTATTGGGGTCACCAAAATGAACATCAACTCCCGGAGGTTTTCCCTTTGTTAGACTGCTAATCAATGGACCCTCTATCCAAGAGCACAATATCTCAAACGTTTCTTCGTGTTAGTCTAGAATTAATGTTTACTATTACCAATAGACTATTTGTGCTGCCTTATTATAAGAACCAGTTATGCAAGCTTTGTCCGCTTGTCTCATGGTACTTCATCAACAAGACATGTTAACATCCAACATATCCTCAAATTAGCAAACACGTGAGGTCATTTAGTACAATACATTTATGTATATGTGTTTTAAAAATTGTATAGATAGTACTTTCATTAGTAATGCAAGATATACCATATCCTTAATCTCATAAGCATTCTATTAATAAAAAACTGGATCGATCTTCAAATCTACTGTATAATAAAACTGAAAGTGCAACTTTATCAAACCAATATAATAAAAACAGTTGCAGGTATACCAACTACTTTGCCCTTAAGGGCTAAGATTGGGTGAGTAAAGTTACCCAAGATTTGCTTTGCAATTAGCTTCGTTCAATCCCCTCTCTGCCAGGGCTGCTAAATTACAATAACACTATGGGATAGGATATGTTATTATGGCACTGTAACGTAATAATGAACTTATCATACAAATCAAAGGACGAAATCAATTTTTTGTCCCCAGGCAATTTTTTTTTCATTACATAATTGTCCCATAGAAAATATGGATTACATGGGCTTTGAACTAATGAAACAGTTTTGGGAAGAATCAAATTGTAAAAAAAAAAAAAAAAATTCAGTTCATTTTAGTTTTAACAAAAATGAATAACACAAGGAGTAAAATAAATAACTGTTAACAAAGAATAGATAAATTGGAGAAGAAAAAAAAACATCTCTCAAATGTCCCTGCCCTTAGGCTGGTCCCCCTTCACTATGTCTGATGAACCAGGGAGAAGTGAAAGGTGCGCCAATGATGTCACTGTTGAGGTCACCGACACACAGCCAATCAGCAATTAGTAGGCGGTGCACCAGTGATGTCAGCACCAGGGGGCAACTGTGCTGTTCTTTACTGCAACATTGGAAGGTATGAAAAACTGCAAAACAGAAAGAACAAAGGGGAAATACAAAAGGAAAATAAAATAACTGGGTCAGATAAGTCAAAGAACAAGGGGAAAGAAGAAAGAAATGAACTTACAGCATTCCCCACATGCAGTAAAAAAATGGAAAAGCTTTGAAGGTCTGCGATTATGCAGAATTATATACTGTATATATATATCCTGATTATTTTCACACATTCCAGTTACACTGCAAGCCTCCCAGATTTAACTTCCTGTGGTGGATTCAATCAGCAGTGGACCCCTGTGCTAGATAAGCTTTTTGGCCCATTCAGATTCCAATAGCCTATGTTTGTAGCTATGATTGTGCAGTGCTTAGAAGCCCCAGACACACAGACAAGGTAACTGGTTGGATCCTGCAATTTTCTCAGCTGGCTAAACTCCCTGCAGCAGTACCCCTGTATCCCCTGCAGATGGCCCTATTGCCTGTGTATATATGTATACCCTATACCAGTGATGGCTAACCTATGACGCGTGTGTCAGAGGTGACACACCGAGACGTTTTTGCTGACACACATCATGGCACAGTTTGTGCCATGTTCTCAGTTAGGAGAGGTGCCCCGACTCCAGATTTTTCTCAAAGTGACATACCACCCGAGTTATAGTTAGCTTTTTGACGAATTTTGACACACTGAACTCAAAAGGTTGTCCATCACTGCCCTATACCCTAAATATACTCTATTTTTATACACACACAAAACCAGTAACTCCAAAAAATAACAATTACTATTTGGATTGGCATGGCAGTTATTCATATACAGCACTTATAAAAAATGTTATTTCGTTGAAGTTGATTTTATTGCTTTCACTGATATCTTTTATCTTTACTGATAGAAGCCATGTTACTGGACCAACCTCACCTAGTCCCATCGCTTTTTAGGATGCTTTGGATATTCAGGAAGTATGTCCAATGAAGCCCAGTTTGTAAAGTTAAATATGTTACTTCTTAGACACACTTTTACAATGTTTTGAAGCACCGCAAAACAATTTGAAAAGGGGCAAACAGGTCATTTCAAGCTTTAGTAAATAAACCCCTAATATATTTCTCTTATAAACAATTGCCTGCATCATGTCCATAAAATGAGAAGGAACTGCTGTGTTGATTCTGATTCTGGTAGATAGCAATAGCGAGAAAAATACATAGAAACTATGTAAAGGGGGTAGTAACTGCCCCCCTGGAATTCTCCCCTTCCCAGTCTCCCTAACTCACAATATATCAGGAGGGTAAAGTTCTAAAAATCACATAGGATGACTTACAGCTATACCACTGAACCACTAGGAGGCCTCTTTCCCCAGAGTTCGCTCCTTACTGGGTGTGGGTGGCTGGTGGTGGGGCTTATTGTTGTGAACTGCACCAAATGTGGGGGTATGGGTACACATATCGCCAACAAATACATGTTCTTCTGTCAGCTAAAAGGGGAGGTATTTGGACGGAGTTGGGCTGGCAGGGGGAGGAACAAAACATCTAGGTTAGAGAACTTGAGGTTTTTCCTCGGAGACCCATTGTATGCCTTGCAAACCCAGAGTCTCAAGGTGAAACCTAGTAAGTTCCCAGCCAGGTCTACTTATGTGAGGGGTAATGCAATTCAATGCACAACTACCATTCTTTAAAGGGCTGTTGCTGTCCCTTCCCCATTAGGGGTATAAGTACTGGATTTAAGGAGGGGGCTGGGGTTGGTTATATTTCGGACCAGACCAAGTGTACAATGGGCCCAACTTGCAGTATACATTTTCAGAGATTTTATTTAGTTTATAGGGTGCGGGGGTTTTATTGTCATGGAGGATGCTGAGGGCCTTAGCATTCTTTGTAACCGACTGGATTTAGAAATTATTTTTGCCCCAAGCAAGCTTGTCTTTTCTAAGCTGTATTACTACTCAGCATTGGGCGAGAAGGTGAGCATGGAAAGCATGACATGTTAATAAGCTAATCTGATTGGTCTTAGTGGCAAAACCAATCAGGAGAACTAGATGAGATATCCAGGACCCTCTGATATTACATGCTTATTACCATAAGCAGATCTTGTACCACCTACCCATGGATAATTTCCTTTAATCATCTGTTTAAAGGAATAAAAATACCAGGTCTGAAATGCTATTTGATGCTTCCATTACTAATTTCTCTATACTCCGGATGGCTTTCTTTTAACTATAACGCCTATATGAATAATATGTCTCTAAATAATATTACATGTTATTCAGTATAGAAAAGAAATGATTGCTTCAAATGACTTGTTAGACTGTTCAGTATTCCTCCCGGTACAAATCCACTTCCAGAGGAAGAGAAAAGGTGATTGCGCACATACCAGTTTCTTCTGTAACGATTGTTACAATTAATTTGAAACGTTTATATGCGTGAGTGATCAGGATCAGTCGTTCTCAGATTATCAAACAGTTGATTTTAACGATCATTTAAATAGGTTGGAACTGAATACATATGAGACCAGTTTAAAATGAAGGTGGTTATTGACTAAAGTGAGAATTTGACTGTCAGAGTGAATTCTCATTACTTTGGGAGGCTATGCCCTGATTCTCCACTCCTTATTCACTAAACAGCGGATTCCCATAGCAAATCCACAACCATAACAATATTCGCCATATTAAAAAAAAATTGGTATTCCTGTAATGAATGTAGTGAATGACAGTAGCCGTCTAATAGGTAGTGTGACAGTCGTTAGCTGGCGAATTCACAGTTTTCCGCAACAATTCGAATTTTAGTCAATAACCTCCCAAGAATTTAACTGCATTTCTATATCAAATTCCTGGCGGTTTTATGAACATCTAAGTTCGATTTGAATTTTCAATTCGGTTTTATTAAAAACCATCTTGCCGTTCCCTAGATAAATTGACCAACTATTTTCTATGGGATAGTTCAACAGCACAAAAACAGCAGCACAGTAGTTCAGTTTGCTGCAGTTAACAAAAAATGAAATCCTAACAGGCTTTTTGAGTCTGCATTTGTGATCATTTGTGCAATATAACACATTATACTCTCACTTACTGCCAATAAACCATTTCTGCGGTTTAAATGTGAATCTAGACAGACTGGTTCATCATTTACTAGTTCAATTTTGTTTACTGTCAAAATAAAAGTGCCAATTACTGCCTTTTTCTTTAAGGAATTGTGTATTGGATTTTTTTTTTCCTTTTTTAATCGAACTTGTACTAAGAATTTTTTTTACGCGACTGGCTCTGACTGTAAAATTTACTTTTGTAAAAATTTCTTTCAATTGTTGGGAAACTTAAACGATTCTTTGTTAAAAGCAACGCAGGAAGTAGATTTTTCTAAAAACACTGAATTGGTCCTTTTTTTATTTTGTAAACTGTAAAATGAGATTATTGTGTGTCATTATATTCAATTGTTATAGAACAATAAACATGTGCACAGCTGGGAAAAGAAATTTCACACATTCATTATTAAATGCTTTTTTTATAGGCGCAGTTAACTGGATTCTTACTGTATATTTTAACTATAAAAGCACTGGGGTCAATAATAAAATGCATCCTCTGAGACGCCACCCCCTCAGGTATAATAGAAAAACCCAGATGTATACTAACCAAGCTACACAATGGGAAACACATCTACAGTGGACCACTAGATAATATAAAGTGCCCATAATACATACTCATATAAATGTAAAGTGATAGTGTAAAGTGCCTATATACATACCCGTATACAATGTAAAGTGCCCATAACACATACCCATATACAATGTAGAGTGCCCATAACACATACCCATATACAAGGTAGAGTGCCCATAACACATACCAATATACAAGGTAGAGTGCCCATAACACATACCCATATACAAGGTAGAGTGCCCATAACACATACCCATATACAAGGTAGAGTGCCCATAACACATACCCATATACAAGGTAAAGTGCCTATAACACATACCCATATACAACGTAGAGTGCCCATAACACATAGCCATATACAACATAGAGTGCCCATAAGACATACCCATATACAACGTAGAGTGCCCATAAGACATACCCATATACAATGTAGAGTAGCCATAATACATAACCAAATACAATGTAGAGTAGCCATAACACATACGCATATACAATGTAGAATATCCATAATACATACCCATATAAAATGTAGAGTGTCCATAATACATACCCATATAAAATGTAGAGTGTCCATAATACATACCCATATACAATGTAGAGTAGCCAATACTTACCCATATACAATGTAGAGTAGCCATAATACATACCCATATACAATTTAGAGTGTCCATAATACATACCCATATAAAATGTAGAGTGTCCATAATACATACCCATATAAAATGTAGAGTGTCCATAATACATACCCATATACAATGTAGAGTAGCCAATACTTACCCATATACAATGTAGAGTGGCCATAATAAATTCCCAGATACCATGCAGAACACCCATAACACAAACCCAGATAGCCAATAAAAGGTATCACCTATACTAGACTTGTCTCTGCTTATTGGACTTTAGTCAATGAGGTTTACAATCTTTCTTAGTTTAATATCAAAATACTATTGTTAGGCAGGATTGGTTACATTTAAGGACACTGTCAACACTTTGTCACATTATTGAAGTCACTTTCATCATGTGTTATTTACATCCCTTTCTATGGAACAGTATTCCTAGTTCATCTTGTCAGCTGGCCGCAATATTTTCTTTGTCGTTGGAGTGTGCAGCCGCCGCCTCCCCCATGTTCTCTTATTGAGTAAACTCTGCAAAGTGGTGAATATGGAACCAATTCAGGCAACTACGAGAGTGTGCACGTGCACAGGTACTTCTACTATTGACTAAGCAGAGGAGTAGTGCAATGGTGCGAATACGACTAGGGGAACTACTCCAAATTCATCTGTTTGACTTTGCCACTTCAGACTGGGGTTGATGGAAAGGCTCCAGTGTTGCGTAAAGCGGCTATTCATTCAAAAGTGACAATGGCAACTGTGACTAAATGACAAGACCTAGTGACAAGATGACATAGAAATAGAATATTGACAGAATAGAGTTAGTGGGATATGGTGAAGATGATGTCACTGCACTTCACTTGTCAAATTCACCTCACTCGGCATGACTTCTCATCCTACTTCTGACTGACTGACTACAGTACGTATCAAACTGATCCCCGCTGTCCACCTGTTCGACAAGTGTATTTTCCACTTAGTAGAGAGATGTGAATTTGCGTCTAATTTGCTGATGTTACTCGAATTGGACAGGTGAATTCACACTTTAGTTAGTAAGGCTCCCAGAGAGATTGGCATTGTCTCCTTTAAACAGAACTCTGGTAATCATGGGGAAAATGATATCACTTCATTGCGCCTGGGTACTTTCACATCAATAGGCATCACTACGCGTCTGCCATTGTTTGACTGACTATATCTGACTATGCATCAAGTGGCATCTGTTGCCCTTTACCTCTTCACCAAGGGAATCTGATGTTTAGTGAATGAGTAGAATATTTGATTCTGTCAGAGTGAAGGGATGCAAATTCGCTATGCCTGTCAAATTCTCACTTTGCTGTATTAGCCCCACAGTCTCAGACCACATCTGACTGTAATTATTTATAGGTGACATAGGGAATGAATCTGGGAGTGTGCTCCCTGACTATCTACAATACCTAGAGAGCACTAGGTTTAAACCTATTCATGTAGATTTTTATTTATAAAGCGCCGCTCGGTTATACAGCGCTGTACAATGTACAATTCTTTTGTGGGACGTTCACTTTACTAAAACAATAAAACTGTCAAATCTGTCAAAATGTTATTAGCATTGCCAAAGGCAAGCTTTAAAATGAAATACTGTAAGATAGTGTGGCAACCACTGCATAGATGTTGGAACATGTATACTTAGATTTCTTCCCAATTTGTTTCTCTAAATTTAGCAATTATCCCGTCTCCCAAGGAAAGAAATAATCTCTGTCCGTGGGAGAAGGGAGATTTAGTTTCATTCAGTTCCTGTCTGCTTTACCTAATCCGCTTTTACAGTTTTAAGGTTAAAATTTACTCATTGGTGCTTTGCCCATGATTGTAATGCAATTAGTCACGCTGCAATCAAAAGATGCAGCTAGTCACCTCTCAGTGAGGCAATGGATTTGTTTGCCACTGTCCATCGCACACAATGCAATCTGACTACAGAATATGGTGCAGTAAGTGGTGGTGCAATCTGACGAATTGCATCGCTGCTAATTCCTATTTAGTTGCATGCAAGTCACATAGCAGCTGCGTGTAGCCATTCCTAATCGCCAGCACTTGTTGCAGAATTAATATAAAATATTTGCATAGTTGTCTGATAGAAAAAAATGCATGCAGCCTCCAGGTCACCTTGCAATCTAGTGCAAATTTTTCCAATTGTAGGAAGGTGCTGCAATTTTTGTAGTTAAAGCTCTTGATTTCTGCAATTTTGAAGCGACAGCACATTGTACAGTGTTTTCTCTCTATCAATGTGTATCCCACTATCCAATCCTGAATATCACTTTCAACAGGGTTTTCTAGTCTGCTATGCATCAATATTATACTTGTATAAAACAGTGTAATATTCAGTTTAGTGTGGTCTGTAATAGACCACAAGAGATCAGCAGCTCGCCAGCAAACAAGAGATCAGCAGCTCGCCAGCAAACAAGAGA
>WMED01030605.1:0-10072 GCA_019650415.1 Pipa parva | reverse complement strand
GTGTGTGTGTGTGTGTGTGTGTGTGTGTGTGTGTGTGAGTGCATTGTGTGTGCCCTTTATAAGATGTGGCAGCACTGTGAAGACTGCTCCAGTCTTTTAGCAAACAAACTAGAGTCAATGTTTTATTCCATCATTTAGAGTTGACCAGATGCCTTGGTTATGGGCTCTTACAGGCAATAGCTTGCTTGATGGACATGAATGCTCTTTTGGACCGATTTCACAATTATATCTTACCGCATTTAAGAGGGGAGGATCGAGTTTGTCATTGCAACTGTGGAAGGTGAGTCCTCTGCTTTTCTATTCTCTTTTGATCCACATTCATTCATTCATTTTTATTTATTTTCTTTTTACATTTGGAAAGCCCAAAGTATTTGCCTGAATGACATCACTAAGAATGCAACCCCCCCCCCCCCCCCCCCCCCCCCCCCCCCCCCCCCCCCCCAAAACCAAATAAATAAAATCAGCACCATGGATAGCTCCTCTGCTCTGACTGCCTTATGCTTTGTATTCAGTCTGTGCAGAGAGAGACATCCCTTTCATTGCATGATCACAATGCAGTTTTACTTCATTTTCCAAATGCCTCAGGTTGACTTGGATAGGGACAAACAAATGAAACCAACGGCTGCAAACGAGGGGTTAACAGAGATGCGTCTTTTGTATCCCCAGTGGTTACTAAGGTAGCTGCCAGCATGCTTCTCATTTGCTTCATACATTAGTTGCTCATATGGGGCTAGATGAGTATCTAGATACCCATTCTTTGCTCCCAGGAGTTTACAGTTACCTTTTCCAATACAAACTTGATTATATTTGGCAGTGGATTTAGATGGGAAAGTGAGGTAAAAGCAGTGTTTCAAATATTGCAAGATGCACCAAAATACCAAGTGTTAACATGGGCTGAAGACTCTGCACTGATGTACTGTAGATGCCCTGTGGTTGTAGGCCTTCTACTAACTAGATAGCTACATAGACATTGGCACACAGATTGGGAAATCTGTCAAGTCTCAAGCATTTATATTATTTACTGAGACCAATGACAAAGTTTCTAGCATTAGATTTAGTGTGACACCATGCAGAATGGTAGTAAATGAAAGCACTGTATCTCATGGGGGTTTTGCTGGCACCACATAGAAATTTGGCACACTCTAATCCAGTACAAATTATTTAATTTACACCTGCCACTAAATACACCTCACAGTAGGATAGCCTAGTGAGGTTTACTGCAGGCTGCACTACCACTGGAGGAATTAAATATGAGAGTGAGGCCCTGCAGTACTAGTACCTGGCAGTGTCTATGATTTTCACACTTTATACACTCAGTTTGCTAGTTGTTGGTTTTTACTAGTGCCTATATATATTCATTCCATATGTTGACACCAGCACATTAATGTGTTAATAAGAAGGGTAATTTTCCTTGTCTATCCAAATAACATAATTTGATTTTTTTTTTACTGATGTATATTACATTGGATTGTGAGTTGATCATCTTACACTGCCTGTTCTCTTGGGTAACACTTATATTATGTGTGTGCCTGGGTAAACCTAGTGCTGAATAAATCATACCAACCTCTCTCTAAATAGCACATCCTACCTAATTTTGCAGATGGTCACAAAACAAGACAAGGAACAGAATCCATCATTACTAACTAATACCTATTAATGCAATGTAATAAAAATGGAGTTCATGCACCTTTATATTAATATTTTTTAGGCCTATCATAAGCCCGTGATATGAATTGCTAAATATAATATAGAGAGAAAAATAAGTGAATGGAACATATGGGAAAATAATGACATTAGGATGTATTTATTATTATTCCCTGTGGGATATCGTCAGTTTGAGACAAATAGATCTAGGATTTAACTGTGTGCTTCCAGCACTGGACAAGCTCTGCCAACTCGGAACATTTTCAGTTTTAGGAAGATATTTTGTACAAATAAAATGAGTGAACCTTTTCTCTATAAGCATTGGCAGCACTTTTATCTGTTTTTTTAGTTGTTTATTAGCATTCCTAGAAACTCTAGGCTTCTGATGTTCATTTGTTTATGTGTAGGACTTGTGAAACAGTATTTATGAAAGTATAATATTTTGAGCAAATCATTTTGGGAAGTGTATTTGTATGAAATGTTATACATATAGCTTTGTGTTAGACAGACACTATTTGCATGCCAAGAAACTTTTGTTAACTTGTGATATTTGTAATATTTGCTTATGCATTCAGTCAGTTGGATAGATGGGATGAATTACACAAAACAGTTACACTTTTACAGAATTATGTTAGCAATGTACATGGAAGTTATGAGTTAGGAGAAACAAATCACTGTGAAGTGTAAGACAACTAACTGTTGTTAAATTATGCTGAGAAGTAGGACCCTTGTTGATACACAGATTACACATATAATGAATCTGACTCTCAATAAGCAAAATCTGGATTTTACCAACATCTGCTGAGCTACTTTTTATAATGGTCTTGCAGATTAGGACACAGAAAAATAACCTCTTTTGTATTAGAGTCTTTTGGAATTCCTAGCTCAGCGAAATATGTTGCAGAATGGGATAATTGTTGCTTTTGAACATCTGCTATAAGGCATTTTGAATATCATTTCATGAAAAGCACTCACCCAGTAAGTCTGATTTACAGCTGACTCATAAATATTTTCGAGTCCGATACCAATGTGTCAAAACAGCAAAACTGCCAGATGGAATTGGTATTAAGTAAACTACTGGTTATTAGGAATCCCATGTATTTGTAAGTTATGCACATATATTACATTTCATTTTTAATTAGCAGTGTAATAATTCTTATTTAATACACAGTACACACAGGAAGTGCATGCAACTTCTTGTAAATTATAACCTTATAAACAGCTAGTTCTGACATCAGAACTATCCGTTTAGAACTTATTGCGACTATCATTCCCTTTTCTTGTTTAAAAACATAATTATGAAACATGTTGAAGCTTCATCTTCTCAAAGTCACTTCTCCTACGTGCCTCTGCATCCCTCAAACTGCCACTGTACCATTCCAATAAGTAAATACTTTTCAGAGGATCATGGGAATTTTAGTCACACATGTTCTGAAACATTATTACTGGGCTGCGAAAGATTTTTGTCGGATAAGATCACAAATGACGAGTTAAACTAGGCTTCTATCTACAACTGATTGTTGCTAAATACATTTCATTTGATTATGGGATATGTAGGTATTAACCTATGCTATTTCTGAAACATAGTAAATCTGTAGCACATAAGTTAAAGTGAATCAAAGGAACAAATTATTGCGAAGTTATTCTTGTGGTACTAATACCCTCTTGTGAGTGACAAAGGCATCATGGATATTTTAATCCTTCTGCACCAACTACGGTATAGTACAACAACTTTAAAGTATTTCACTGATTCTATGGCACAGGCAAGAGCTGAATCTAAAAAGAAATCAGAAATGCCATTTTAGCTACACTGCTTACCAAGTGATAAAATAGGTTTTAATGTGAAAATGTATTTTATTTATTATTTTCCAAAACTGCCATGTGTATTTTAAATGTGCCCCATTCTGTAGTTTCTAAGGATATTAAAAGACATCTTGGCACGCCATTCTCATGGTGTCTATAATTATCCTTACAGAAAGAGATATATTATTCTTTATACATTGTATTCCAAACAATGACATATTGTCTTATGTTGATCAAATACAAGGCTGGTAGTTTACTAATTTGGTTTTGTAGACCACACACATATTATCTTATTGTAAATGACTATCATTTGAACTGATTTTATTTAGGTGAATACCCGAATGATATGCTAGACAGCCTGTGGAAGTAGGGCTGCGAGTTTATGAATGTATTAGTGCCTAGAAATGATGAGAAACAAGTGGATTTTTGTATACTGGATGAATAACAACATTTCTACTAGTTTTATTTAAAATATATTTTGGGAGTCTTGAGGAGACCGTTGCACAATCAAACAACATTCGAGGGCCCTTCAACAAACTGCATGATAGCAATCAGGGCAAGTGCTGATTGACAGATATGGGTTACTAAACCTCAGTAAGGATTGGTTCTGTTGATACATTCTGTAAGTGTTAAATCTCCCACCAGAGAAGTTTAGAAGACTAAGGCACAATTCCATATAAAGGAATTCATTGTAGGAGCAGAAATTTTGTACTGAGAGATAAGTTCTGGGGAAGCACAGATTTTTATATAATGTACCATAATGATTTAGCTATCCCATTGATGTCAGTTTTTCATTTTCATAAGAGCAGTTTTGTTAGGAGAGAAGTAGGGATTGATAAGCAAGAATTGCACCACAAGTTAAGTGTTTTAGGATTTTAATTTATGCAAGGCAGAGAAGAAATGAGTTGGAGGCAAACAGCGGAATATATTCAGGTGAAAAGGAGACCTTTAGGTTTGTCAGATTATCTATCAGAGTCTTTCTTGAAAAAAGTCCCAATAGAATGTGAATGGCAAAAGCAACTTGTTTTATTAAAATGAAAACCCTACACAGGTTGGAGAAGTGAATACAACACACAATTTGCTTGTGCACAGACAATAGTCTAAAGAAAATACCCTTTAGCAGAGACAGAAATTAGTCTGTAACCAGAGAAAGCTACTGGAAGGATACATTTTTCTTGTATAGAAATAGGGTGAGATGGGGTTTATTGTGGAGAGTAGGTTGTAGGGTTAGCTATAGAGCTAAGTTAGAAAGCCTCTGTCACATTGGAAAAGTGATGAGTTACAGAGGCTGTAGATCACCAGAACCATGTCTGGTGGCGTCCGATTTGGTTTTAAGCTCATAATAAAACTTGGGGAACAGATATTGTTGGGTAGCCAAGAGTTTTTAATGTAGGATCAACTCTAAAATCTTTCTCAGAACAACAGACTTAGTACCTTATTTATAAACAGTGATTTAATAAATATTTACAAATTAGACATACGGTTTAATTAATTTACCCTACAAAGCATCTACAAAACATGAACAATAGTTAAATACCCCACTAAAGCAAAATGAATTTATTTCATCTGTGATGTCATAATACATTAGCCTACTCCACCAAAACCTAAAAATCTTGAAGATGAATTCTAAAGGTAGTTTTTTTCTATTGACATATAAGGAGAAAATATCAACTTTTCAAGTTTTAAATGACTAAGCCATCAAGAATATTGAAGAGGCAGTCAGATGTACCCAGTCACTTCTGAAATGATTGCTAGTCTGTATACCATGATACATCTGGAGATCTTGTGCTAACATTACATCTTATTGGTCATCTGTATCTTTATTTTTACATTTCCTGGATTTGCCGTACAGCTGTTAAAAGACTGTCAATCTACAGTGGTCACTTTAAGGTGTTCATTTAAAATATGTTTTCTACTAAAAGACTGGGAGCCTTGTAAAGGGAAGCTAAAAAACCCTAACCAAAAATAAACATTTAGTTTCCACAAAGCATACTGGTGTTAAAATGATTTTTACATAATTTTGCCTAATACAGAAAAATGATTTTATGTGGATTTTATGCAATACCACAAATGTGCCTTCATTTCATAGCAACCTAAAGCTGATTAGCTCCAAAGTACTATTATTGCCTTTTTGAATTGTAAATTTATTTTTATACATAGTCTATCTGTGAGGCTGTGGTAGTAGACACATGAACTGTCTCTTTCAGAAAAAGAAAAAACTTTATTTTTTCCAAAAAATAAGTTGCAGGTTCAAAACAAAAAGAAAAACTCGGTTTGACTTGGTTTGCACAGCAGTAACAATAGCATCCAACTCCAACCTTGTATCCCATAATACTGGCCTATATACACAGCTGCTCAGTCTTTTATACAGGCTGAGAGTCCCATCATGCAATGCGGCTTCCCTTTAAATTCCAGGAAGTGCTGCAGCAATGCCTCTTAAGAGACCTATAAAGGCACACCATACTACTGTTCTCAGGAAAGAAACATAATATAAAAACATACATATATAAACACAATTGAATACAAATAAAGAAAAAACACATTTGTTACATTGCTCCCAGGTGCTGACACACCCAAAGATAGAAAAGTAAAGATATTAGGTGGCCAGTCTAGTGAAAGAAAAGTAAAAGAAATAGTAGAAAGAGAAAAACACGCACACCAAGAGGTTTGTCAGTGAATGGGAACAATCTTAGATCAATTAAATAACTGAATTAATGCATAACAAACAATTTTCCCATTTACTATCTCACACTACCCTATAATGCAGTAAAATGTGGTCCTCTCTTACGGGTTTATTCATCTATATCTGAAGAGTCACGTGCACATCTGAAGAGTCACGTGCACATCTGAAGAGTCACGTGCACTTCTGAAGAGTCACGTGCACTTCTGAATTCATATCCGTTTGCCACTTCTCCAACTTTGCTTATTTATCAAACTCTGATTGAATGTGCATCACTATGCATTCACTACTGCTTGACTGACTACACCACACTGCACGTGAAATAGCGTTCAACATTGTTCACTTCTTCCCTCTGTGCTTTTTGAAGCATGTCTAGCATTTTTGGGCCATCTAGAAAGTTGGCACTTGGTGCTGCAATATATGAGCAATGAAGTCTTTCTCTAGCTCTCATATACCAGTGAATGCTCCTTTCCAATTTTCCAATCATCAGAAAGCCTACAAGATGTTGATTTTGCTACTTTACATTATTATCACTATTGATGTTTCTGTACAGATGGCATTCATTATTTGGATCCACTTTTGCTGATTGCATGCCCCCTACTGCTGAGAGGATGGTATAATCAAATGTGTAAATCTACCCCATGGGAGGGCAGCTCTGCTGCATTTGTTGTTCGTGTAGGTGTGTAATCTCTCTGTAGCAACACACCTCTACAGATAAGTTAGCAAGTACAGGTACAGACTCTGTAGCTCAGGTTTAATACTGGGGCCCTTAACAATGTATGTTCAACCTGTTCATTTTTTTTTTCTAATCTCCAATTGCATTGTCTCTTGTAATCAATTTATTAACCTTCCAGTTTTAACTCCACATTTACATGACTCCTTCCTCATTTTTACTACCAAACCAAGTCACTACAGAAACTTGCTCCTTTACCCATTGCCATCCCACCCTTAATTTCCTTTACTGCTACCTTTGCTCATAATTCCCATAATACCTTTTCAGACTCCGTTCCTTGAACATGCTACCACTCCCATAGTGCGCTTTTTATAATAAATGATCGGGAAATCATGTTACCGTATGGTGGTTGTATCTTTTTACCTTCACTTTTCCTTTGAAATAGATAAAAGTAATATAGCGAAAAATTAAATTTTAGAGCTGTCCCATTCTCACTAAAATTACTGTATATCTTATTCTTTTTAATATTTTCCAGTTGATCTTAATTGACATAATTTTACACTCCACAAAACTGCTCAGTGGAACTTCTTTCCTTCAATAAAAATAAAAGAAATATCTGATGTATTGTCCAATAAGGCTGAGTGCAAGAAGCTTACTTTTTTGACAAAAAGGCACTTGTAAGGGCACCTGCAGACTAATATATGGTGTATGAGACTCAGGGAAAAACAAATGATCAAGATATTTCAGATTCAAGTCCACACACACACACACAAAAAAAAGATCATTTGGGGTTTCTATATTATAAACTTTTCACTTCCACTATAACTACTGGTCACTTTTGTTTGTTAATATCATTTCTGATAGTGAGCAATTTAATTAAAGAGACCACTAGTAAATACAGTCAAACACAGTGACAAATACCATTTCCACCTCCGTAAAGTCAGCAAAGATTATGTTCACTAAGGTGCGAATTTTACTGTTGAATTCGTAAACAGCGGATTCCCATAGTAAATGCGCGACAATTTCCCCATTGTAAAGTCGCGACAATTTTTTTTTACAGTTAATATTGCGACAATTTTCCCATAATAAAGTTGCGACTGCGACAGTATTCTCATTAAAAAGATGCAACTGCGACAGTGGCAGCCTATTGAGACAGTCTTTATCTGGCGAATTCGCACCTATACGCAACAATTCGGACTTTAGTGAATAACCCCCTATATCCCTCAGTTTTTTTGTGATGAAAAGTATAGTTTGCATCAGCTTTCTTATTTGAAAAACACCCCCTTAATATTAACAGAGAAGGATGAATTGTGAGAAACCACAGGCCACTGAATTGAAAAGGGGTGGTTAATCTTTTATATATATATACTGTATATATAAATAGCAAAAAATCTAAGCACATCTCCTTAAATAATTATATACCCGGGTGCTGTCCCACAATAACTAAACAAATAAAGGCAAGGATTGGCTGTGATCAAGGCCCGAGAGGGGGGGCTGACACATAAGCTGTATACCTTATGCATCCATATATGTTTTTAATTATGAGTTAATACATATTTGTCTCTTTTAATTAATTTCAAGACCCAGGAGTGCATGACAATTTTTTTTGCATATATACTGTATTTGCTGGCGTATAAGACTACTTTTTAACCCCTGAAAATCATCTGAAAAGTTGGGGGTCGTCTTATACGCTGGGTATCACTTTTTTTCTCTCCTTACCTAGCTCCTCTGTTGCCCGGCTGTCTGTGCTGAGCGCTACAGCATTCCTCCCCCAGCATTGATGTAACTTCCTGTGAGCAACAGGAAGTTTAATCATTGCTGGGGAGAGGAAACGCTATAGCGCTCAGCACAGACAGCTGGGCAACAGAGGAGCTAGGTAGGGAGAGAGAAAAGGAGATAGTGCCCCCCTCCTTCAGAGGGTAGGGCTTGTAGGGGAAGCACAGTGTGATGGTGCTCTGATAATCTTGGACACAGGGAGGGCTGGGTAGGCAGGGAGAGCTGACCAATCCAAGCAGAATTTGCCTTGGAAAAGGGGTAGTCTTATAAGACGAGTATATTCCAAACTCTTTATTTTAACTGGAAAAGTTATGGGTCGTCTTATACGCCCAGTCATCTTATACGCCGGCAAATACGGTATATATATATATATTGAGTATTGCAATATTTGGTGATACCTTTTTTTTATTGGACTAAGTTATTTTAAATAGACAAGCTTTTGAGATATTCTCTCTTCCTCAGGTCAAAAGCAATACATATATACTGTATATATATATATATATATATATATATATATATATATTTTTTTTTTTTTGTAATCTCTGTTACAGTTAATAAAGATGGGCAGATGGGCAACAGTAACTCTATATTACACACTATTGTACTCCTATAATCTCATTAGCCCTATATTACACAACATTGTACACTCATAATAAAGTCCCAGTAGCTCTGTACTGCACGCTTTTATGTTCCTGTAATCACAGTAGCTGTATACTACACACTACTCTACACCTATATAAAACTATTGTACTCCTATAATCCCATTAAAGGGGAACTATAGTCAAATTACATCTTTACATATGCAGTACTATACCTTAGTGATAAGCATTTCTCCCCAGTCGTTGTTTCATGTGACGCAGAATGATTGATTAGGCAGCACTGATAAACTCCCACACCATGAAATGTGTGTGTCACATGTACTGGCCAGTTTCCCATGAAAAGTTACCCTTCCCCGGACATTTTTGCCTTACATACTATTTAGCACATGTGCACAAGTCAGCTTTTCATCTGTAATCTCCTGCATTCCAAGTTTAATTTATGTGGCCAAAAGGTCAGCACATTGCTTAACCAATAGCAGTCAGGCAGCTTTTTCTTCTCATGTTGCCTGACTTGCAGAACAGAAAGAGGAGGGGGAGTGGGGGAGGAAAATGTCAGCTCTCAGGAAAACTAATTAAGGGACAATAACGGCAAGTATTATTTCTTCCCTAAACTTTTTTTTAAACTATTTTTGTCAGCATTTGGTTTAGTATAAAGGAGTTTTATATGTATGGGTGCAGTTATATCTGCACTATAGTGCCCCTTTAACTCTATACTATTCACTATTGTACTCATATATTCCCAGTATCTCTATACTACACAATATTGTACACCTATAATAGACTACTGTACACTTATAATCCCAGTAGCTCTATACTTCATGCTTTTGTGGTCCTATAATCCCAGTAGCTCTATAATAAACACTAATCTACACAGTGCCGGCTCTGCCATTAGGCAGA
>WMED01030604.1:0-10072 GCA_019650415.1 Pipa parva | reverse complement strand
AAACCATTGTAGATCCAGGTATGGACATTTAGGGTGAAACCATTGTAGATCCAGGTATGGGCATTTAGGGTGAAACCATTGTAGATCCAGGTATGGACACGCTGATATTTAATAAACTCGGAAAAGCCTGATTTTGCTTTTCCAAGTTTTTTTCCCGCAAGATCTCGGAAGTTTCTCTCGGTAAATATTGCAAGATTTTTTTTCAGTTGATTTTTACCGATGAAAACTTTTCAATTACGTTTTTCATCATCTTTACATCAAAAAATCAAGATTGAAAAACTCGAATGAAAGTTTCTGTCAGTAAATATCGATTGATAAAATCTCGCAATATTTACCGCAACAAACTTTCAAGATCTCGCAGGAATAAACTCGGAAAAGTGAAATTGGGCTTTTCTGAGTTTATTTTATTATGCCCTTAGCCTAAGTAAAACGTGCACCTGTATCACTAAAAGGCAGAAAGCATAGAGTGGAATTACCGGTAGTAGATCACTTTCAAACTGAGCTAAATATGGGCTATACCACAAAGATTAGCATAGCAATATTTGTTTAATAATGATCAACAAGAGGTCTTTTTTGAAATATTTTGACTGGGTTATGAAGAGAGTTATTACACTGGGACAGGGATCCAGTAACCCATTATTAGATACCCTGTTTTCATACTTCTAACTACATTACATAAAGCAAATCTAACTAGTGATTGTGCTACTGTAGTTGTTACTGCACATGTAGTTTTTCACTTTCATCTTAATTGATGATGGATTTTGCAGAATTCTACATAGAAATTAAGAGAGAAATAAGCGGAAAAAATAGCAATATTGGGGGTCATCCATTAAAGTCCGAACTGTTGCGTAAATGCTCCTCTTCGCTTCTTTTTGCAACTTCTCCAACTCCGCTTATTCAACAGTCTCTGTAATATGAAGAATTCACAACCAATTCTGACACTTACTCCAGTCGTAGACTTATGGAGTTCTTCACATCAATTTGCATGCGTGTGCGCAAGTAATTCGGATATTCAGCATGCGACGGAGTCTGTCAAAGGAGTGGATTCTGCAGGGGGTACTGCTCTGAATTCGCCTGTTTGCCTTCGCCAGATCAAGAGGGGTGAATTGTGTGGCAGTGTTGCACAAGGCGACTATTCGTTCAAAAGTAACAATGGCGACTGCCACTATTTAATAATAGGATTTTTTTCAATGGCGAAAATATTTTACTGACACTGTGAAACCTATTAAAAAGGTTGACATGGTCTTTATAAATATCCCCTTAAACATTATGGGGGTCATTCACTGAAGGCAGACATTGCATCTCTTTGCATCAATACGATTAGGAAGTCACAAATTCACTTCTCCTTATTCATGAAGCAGCGGACAGCGATAGATGCAGTCACATGTGTAGTGCGGCGTAGTCAGTCACACAATAGTTGGCTGAGAAGTCATGCGGAGTGAGGAGAATTCCTCCAGTGAGGGGCAGTGACGTCAGTCTCATCATATCCCACTAACTGTATATAAGTGAATTATACTTATTTTTATATGTCACCTTGTGCCTAGTTCATGTTTAATATTAGACTAAAGTGTTGCATTTGCCAGTTTTATTTCGCCATATTGAAGTGACAAATTAGGGGGCTGATGGCAAGGCTCCTGCTGTCCAGCTGACAACGTCACTTTATCGAAGAGGCAACCACTGATGCAGTCTCGTATTTGCTATGGGAATCCTCTGTTTAATGAATAAAGAGTAGAGGATGAAAGTATAGCAACCCAAAGTAATGAGAATTTACTTTGGCAGTGAATAAGCCCCTATATTTTTGTGTGAAATCTACATATCTTGTGAAGTGGCATGACCCTGTGTGGTTCAGCTGTGCTAACTACTGAACCACCTTACTGCCCATTTATTTAACCAGCTTTACATTTTAATGATGGATGAATAAAACCTTATGCCCCAAGGTCATACTGAGAATTATATACCATGATATAGATAGGTACGTTTTAAAAATTCAAAAGCACTAAATATAGAACGGCAGAACAGAAACCACATAGGACATTCTTGAATTCTAGATATTGATTGCTTTATCTTTTTTTTTAAACATCAGTATTCATTATCTCCTATTATTTACTGTGAACAACTTTACTTTCTCAGGTTCTATTTATTTTGTACTCTTGAAAGTTTTTCTTTCTGATTTCATTGTATTAGGATATGCCATATATAATAATATACTGTATATTATAATACAAGCCGTCTACAAAAATGTAAACTCCCATAATTCAATATTAAGCGTCGATATTTAATAAAATAATGAGTAAAATGAACTCCCTGGTTGCGTTATATGGATTGAACAGATACATGCTGATAGCTTTAGTTTAATTTTTCTCTAAAATGTTGTACTGGCTTCTTATTAATATTATATATTATTAGACACGTGGGATTTTCCAGTGAACCATTTAAAATCAACTGCCAAGATAAAAATGACAGTATATTGAATAAAGTAAAAATGAATAGCATTTGTTTTTTTAATTGGAAAACAGTCTGTTTAAAAGACTTCCCTAATAAGTGAATACAGATCAGGTCTAGCTAGGGAACTGGTCAAAATAATGCTATCACCAAAAATGAAAATTCATTCATAGTTTCTACAGATTCAAGAGGGTTATTCACTAAGGTGCGAATTCGACAGTCGGATTCGCAAACAGCGGATTCCTATAGCAAATCTGCTACAATTTCCCCATTGTCAAGTCGCGACAATTTTTTAATGTTAAGATTGCGACAAATTTCCCATAATAAAGTTGCGATTGCGACAATATTCTCATTATAAAAATGTGACTGCGACAGTAGCCGCTTATTGCGACTGTCTTTATCTGGCGAATTTGCACCTATACGCAACAATTCGGACTTTAGTGAATAACCCTTTGTCTGTGCTTCCAAAAATTCTAAATTGTGTCTAGGAGATATGATATTTAGCTATTTATCTTTAAAAGATGGGCTTTTGGCCAAACTTCCCTCTCTGGCACGCATGCTATAGGTTCGCCATTGCTGGTTTCTATTATGTACTTGTTAGTGGGCTTTACTGACCTCAGGGGGCACTGTGTGACAGCACAGGCAAGATATCCTCTGCTAGCCAACTATGGCAGATTGTAGCCATTTTGCATGTGTCCTAAGGTAGATGTGGGAGCGCTTCAAATAGTTAATTTTCCTGTCTCCTTTTCGTTTTTCTTGAAATTATAATAAATAGGCCAGATCAGGTTTAATTTGATTAATGTAAGTTAGATTCAGCCTCACATATTATGTCGCTAAGATTCTGGCCAAAATGAAAATGCCATTCTCCTTTCTTTCCCCTGCCTGCATGGATACTGTATAAGTTTGCAGTTTTACTTCTTAAAATGATTGAAATCTCTACACTTTAAAATGATTGTGTACAGATAAAAAATAGTGAGATATAAATGTAATATCTTCTGTGAAAAGATAGAAACGAGCAAATAGTTTTCCAATATCAAGTCATTTAATCTGCTTTGACACAATATATAAACAAACTTTTTTTTTTTTTTTAATTTTAAAGGCGAACTAAAGCAAAAAAATAAAAAAGCAGGGTTAAAATACTTACCTTATATAGAGCCGATTCATTACAGTCACAGCATGAGCTGTGCTGTAATTAGCCAGCACCTGATGCAGTGTTAAAATACTTACCTTATATAGAGCCGATTCATTACAGTCACAGTGTGGGATATGGTGTAATTAGCCAGCACCTGATGCAGTGTTAAAATACTTACCTTACATAGAGCCGATTCATTACAGTCACAGCATGAGCTGTGCTGTAATTAGCCGGCACCTGATGCAGGGTTAAAATACTTACCTTATATAGAGCCGATTCATTACAGTCACAGCATGAGCGCTGGTTGACTGAGAAGACAGAGTTGCAGCTCTTCCCACCTAGTTTCACCCCGGGTGAAAAATGGCTTAAACGTCATCATGTTCATTGCAGGGGGCCAACGAGAATGCTCCCCGCAATGAGCGTGATGATGGAAAGAGGCCAGTGAATCAAGAAGAAGGAGCTACGCGCTGGCTTCTCAGTCAGCCAGCGCTGTGAAGGAATCATTGGCTGCCGGCTAATTACAGCACAGCTCATGCTGTGACTGTAATGAATCAGCTCTATTTAAGGTAAGTATTTTAACCCTGCTTTTTTATTTTTTGCTTTAGTTCTCCTTTAAGCCAAATCAACACTACATTTGACTGAGCATGCGTAAGCATTGCTGAGCCTGTCACCGCCTACCCCTCCAACTCTCCCATATCCCCCAGGACATTCTTTTTTTTCGGGTCCTGTCCCAGGGTCCTTTTCTCCTGGTCCCAGTGGCCCAGTCCTCCCTTCAACCCCCTAGTATTTCCCGCCAACCTCAAGGATGTCACTGGCACACTGACCAATCAGGGAGGAGTTCCACCTTGGTATAATGGGAGGTATGCAGAAGCACTCAGTTAAATGGCTGTGGAGGCAGTCCTAAACCCCATGCTCTCTGTACTGCTCTTCATGTTTGTGTAAAACTCTGGATGCATGAGTAAGCATGATAGCTTAGCAAAGATTTGTTTAGCTAAGCACAAGATAAATGGCGTTTAGAATGCCAAGCATACTGTCTCTTTAGCTCCCATTTAACCAACGGGGACCCATCAGTGCTGCAGTATAGGAATCTAATTATTTTTAACTCATCCAATACTGGTTACTTGGCTGTACATTAGTTTAGTCCTGGTTTTGGTAGTTTGGATACTTTATTTTGGATTCCTGTTTATTTTTGAAAACTCTGTTGCCAGATATCATTTTGTTATTGATTGTGATGTTGGATGCACACATTTCCATAAGCAGTTATGATTTACATCAGATACACCGGGAGTGATATTTCATGTCTAGATAAGAAAGTCTGGTAAATAGACTGTGGGGAATATTATTTTTATCAATGCAGCACTTTCCCTGATAATCTTCTTTCTACCTGCAGTGATAACAATGTGTATAGCCACAGAAGATCTGCACCATGCTGTGAAATCAGATGCTGAACAGCCAGATACTAAAACTGAACAATCAGATGAGGATGCCATAGAGAAAGCACCAAAGCGTACAGCCAGTGTTAAAAGTGTTAAAAAAGTTACAAAAGCGGAGGTAAGTGTACAGATAAAACATATTTCATTTTCACCCATTTAGATTGTAAGCTTTACGGGCCAGGGACCTCCAACCTCTTATGTCAACCTCAATATAGCACTTAAAGGGGGTTATTCACTAAAGTCTGAATTGTTGCATATATAGGTGCGAATTCGCCAGATAAAGACAGTCGCAATAGGCTGCTTCTGTCGCGTCTTTATGAGAATATTGTCGCAGTTGCATCTTTATAATGAGAATATTGTCACAGTCGCGTCTTTATAATGAGAATATTGTCGCAGTCGCGACTTTATTATGGAAAATTGTCACAATTTTAACCTTAAAAAATTGTTGCGACTTTCCAGTGGGGAAATTATCGTGGATTTGCTAGGGGAATCTGCTGCTTGTGAACTCGACAGTCAAATTCGCACCTTAGTGAATAACCCCCTTAAAGTGAAGTATCCTTGTAATATTATACTTGTAATGTGTAATGCACTTTTCCCATGTCTGTGTTAAATTTGTATTGCTGAATTGTACAGCGCTGCGTATGTTTCTAGCGCTTTATAAATAAAATTAGACCTACATATATTTCCTTTTTGTTGAACAGTTCCAAACCCAATTTGGCAGCAATGCCAGAAATTACTTATTGTGAATTTATACTTAGCATACACGCTGAGACATTTATTAATTCGAGAATGGGTAATGTTATTTATATAAGCATTTCACTGGTTAACATTTTTATTTATAAATTTGTATTAGAAGCAGCGATCTATATTTTCTTATACTGGGATCGGAATTTGAACTAGATTAGGGAACTGCACAGTAGTACTCACATTGTAAACTAGTGATACAAACCTTAGAGTAGTTCCGAAATAGATCGTACTGCATTGTGAGCAGTAACGCTTGATGCCATTGATTTAAATCTTTGTAATTTTTACCAGGCACCGCCCAAGAATACAAAAGCACGTCCCAAGAAGAAAGCTACAGGTTCTAGTGTTTCTGGTGAGTCGGCATGAAGAGTGCGTCTGTTCAGAATTCCTTCACTGGAGATTCTTATAAGGAACAAGCATGAAATCAATGAACAACTGCTTGTAGGGCCATACTGCCTATGGGAGGGTCAGTATTTGCAAGGAGGTGCATTAAAAAAAAATATATATATATAAATATATATTACCAAGGCAAACTGAGATTTAAATCTCTTTCCAAGCAGTGCTGGAATCAACTGACTTTCTCAAAAACTCTGTTAACCATATACAAGTGAAATTATCTTAGTGCTTTGACAGCAATCTTTTTTTTGTTGTTGTTGGGAGTGAAGAGCAAAGATCCACCTTTATATATCTTCTTATTTCTGATTTTGCTATAATTTATCTAAAGGTCACTTGGACAAACGGATTTCCTAAGGTTGAATACAGTTGCTGGAACCATGGAATGATCCTCTTCTAAAGACTTCATGGTTCATAGAGGCTAACGTGCAGAAATACCAATGTATTATGAGGGTTTACTTGATATTAATTCAATGTAGTACTATAAATATGCACTTACAGAACCTGCCTTTAGTTTACAGGATTGTCCCTGATCTTGAACTGGCACGGAATATGGGGGAACACATAGAATTGGACTTCCTCGCACATGAAATGGGCAGTTTTAATTTAAGGATGATGATTTTTCTTTAAAGGGTGCAGATAACTGATTTACTTGTTTCCAGTTTAAACCGACACTGAATAAAGTAAAAGAATCATGTCTGACAAAAGTAGTTTTTATTGTATCTTAGTTGTTGTTCCTGATATCTAACCCCCTTGTGATTCCACCGACTGCAGAGCCTCAGCTAATTTAATATCTGTAGCAGCAAGATGTTTACAGGCGCAGGTTTAAGAAAAGTACAGTGCTTTCTGCCCTCCAGCAACTGATAAACTACAGATCCTCAGTCAACAGTCGGCGGAAGTGTTTGATAGGGGCTGGTTTATCAGTGGCTTAGTGGCGCATAACATTTTTGTATCTGTTATAGACAATCTGCAAACTGCTTTATATATATATATAAAACTGTTAGTAAGGTTGATATAATCCAATAAAACTATAATAGACCCACTAAAATTGTCATAAATATATTTTGTCAACCAATGAGCCAGACTGTAGTGCAGTTACACAGAAAGGCTGGGAAGCACTGGACTATATAAATATTGCTGTGCAGCATAAATCCATATTCAAATGAATCCAGCATAGCAATGCTAGACAATGGCATGCTGGATGTTGTAATTCAATGACAGTTAGAGGAATGTAAAATGGATCCCCTTTGTGGTAAAGGCATGTTCATTCATTTTGGGGTTTCGATTTTGTTTTACTATTTAGATAACATTTCTAACAACATGCAACCCCAGTTTTGGTAAGCAATTTGACTCTTCGCCAGTTGATACGAGTCACGGTTTTTAACCGCATTGAAATAAGTAGGAGGAACCATCCTTGCATTTTAACCTGTTGTCAAAATGCCTTGTCTGTAGTTTCTCTTAAAGAGTCCCTGTTTTATCTCAGCAGTGACAATACAATGTGCACTTGTGCTTTAAATAAGGAATGGTAGTGTCTGGATCGAATTGCAGCAAGGTCTGGAGGAACATAAGCATTTTTTATTTTAGATTTAAATGTTTTGCATTGCTTCTGATCAGGATTCCATATGCATAAATATGTTATTAAATGCACCCTGCAAAATTATCCATTGATTAATGTAAAATTGTGCCACATTAAACATAAAGCTTGAATGATAATATGATGAATTTACTACACATCAGGCTCCGGTCTGCCTAAAAGGAGTTTAGGCTTCTGGAGCCAGAAATGATTCCAATTGAGGGGGGTAATTTGACTGTAGGAGTGAATTCTCATCACTTGCTATTCTTTAATTCTCTACTCCTTATTCACTGAACAGAAGATGCCCGTAGCAAATTCGTGATCACGTCAGTATTCCCATAGCGAATGTGTAGAGCGCCACTGTCGTTAGCTGGCGAATTTGCCACATCGCAGAGTTTGCTGAATCCTGGGAAGTGACGAATTCACACCTTTATGCAACAATTTAGTTAATAACCCCCTGACTCTTTTTTTTTTTTTAAATCAAACATTTTTTATTCTCTAATAGACTTTAAAAGACAATGCAAGAGTGACTTAAAGAAACATTTAAAACATTGTTTTTGTAGTTTATTTATGCATAGATGTTTGTTTATTTACTGGAGTTGTTAATTACAAATATTAGATGGCCAGATCTAGGACAGCAGAAGTGTAGTTTTAGGCCATTAGATGGCCGGATCTAGGACAGCAGAAGTGTAGTTTTAGGCTATTATGTGGCCAGATCTAGGACAGCAGAAGTGTAGTTTTAGGCTATTAGATGGCCGGATCTAGGACAGCAGAAGTGTAGTTTTAGGCTATTAGATGGCCAGATCTAGGCTATGCACTGTTTGAGTATTCAGAGTAAAATGTATACCTGTATTGTGTAAAACTAATTAATATAACCAGAATGTGTGGTTGTAATGTGTTTATTAAGCTGTACAGACTTTATAGGAAGAGATATTTTTCTTACATGAAAATGATACAAGTGTCCCAGAAAGTATATTATATATGACAGTACGTAAATAGCTGGAAAGGTATTATTTTTATAGTGTCCTTGTAATGAACAACAGCAGGATCAGAATTCACAGGGCCCTGCACTACCTGAAAAGTTCCCAATAATAGTATGCATATATAATAATATATATATATATAATATGTTTTTACATAAATTAGACATAGGACCTGTGTGTCATCCCTAAAGCGCTAAGGGTATCTATCGCATTTGGCTTTAATAACTGCTGTAATAAGGATTATTGCAGCGGTAACTGATTGTTAGATGCAATTTTGCCTGGTTTTTTTTTTCTTTTCAATTCTTTTCATTTTAATTTTTTTTCCCAAACTTTTTGTAAAATATGCAATTTTTTTTTTTATCAGAGGGAAAATATATTTGATTGTAATGAACTGAAATAAATAATAATAATAAAAAGGTTGAAATCCATTTAACGATCCTTGATAAATTTCTGCCATAGTGTAACGCACATACAGAAGGAAGGTGAGAGCAGTAGAGGTAGTGGAATGTGAGGGAATGAATGAGAAGACGTAGAATCACAGAACAGAAGACTTGTTCATTCACTTCCCTGGTTGTATCTTACTCATACTTAACAGAGATTGTGGCTTTTTGATTTTGTTGCACGGCTGCCAGCTAATGCACTTTGAATATTATTTATTTAGCAAGATTTTTTGATGATGAATGTTTCTTCCCCCCTTGCACTACTAGACAAAGCTTTGTTTATAATTAGACTTTTGCCAATTTGGAACATAAGGGTTTACCAAGGCTGTTATTAGGTAACACAAATTTTTCTATTGAGCCGTTTATGCTTTTCCGAGTTTAATAACTCGGGAGAAGGCTTTGAAGTTTCTTGCGGTAAGTATCGCGAGGTTTGCCTCATGTGATACTTGCTGTGAGAAACGTTTTTTATTGAATATAAATGAAAATAAAGCAACGCTACATTAAAATGAAAGTGAAATAAAATAAAATAGTCCAAAGTAAGTGCTAAATCTTCACGGTGAAAAGATTCAATATTGTTTGCAGCTTCTTCTTTGTAGGAGCGTGCTTCACAAACCCCAACTTGAACGTGTCAATTCCAAAATACTGAACACTACAGAAAAAGCGCAAACACAGAACAGAACACACTAATAGTGCTTTATCGTAATAAACATTTAATAGTTGACACAACCCAAATGTGCCAATCAATATATATAGTGAATGTGACTACTAAGATCAAATGAAAAAAATCACCATGTGAGGAGCAATCTTAACTGCTCACCAGAACCATTGGGAAATCACACTTTGTACAGATGTTACATAGAGCAGTCCTTCTGAAAGTGGTGGTCCACGGACCGGCGCCGGTCCGCGGACCAATAGCTGCCGGTCCTCGGCAG
>WMED01030603.1:0-10072 GCA_019650415.1 Pipa parva | reverse complement strand
CGATAGGGGGGTCCGGGGGGCATCAGTGGAGGGTCGGGGGGGGCTTCACTTACCCTATTCAGCAAGAACTGCGGCTGTACAGCTTCTGTCTTCCTTCCTTCTGCCATGCTGTGTAAAATAAAAGCCGGAAGCACTGAATACACGTGCTCTCGGCTTTCTATTGGCTCATGTGACCCAATCGGGTCACATGAGCCAGTGTTATTTGCCCTAGGGCACACCTCTGGACTCCCTCCCAACCCGATGTAGCGTTTCACTGGCCATTGTGCCAGCCAGTGACGTGCTACAGCCACCAAAACGCCGGTGAGTAGATACTACGGCGTTAGCAGCCAACGGATGGAGATGCAATGCCGTAGTATCTACAAAGGGTGGCTTTGAATGGGTTAAGCTGTAGGAGATGAAAAAAACCACATTGCTTAATGCTGGAGGAAAGAAATCTTTTCAGATGACCTCAGCTGTTCTCTGTCACGCAATCTTGTTTACTTACCCTATTAGATACTGCATAGTGTGAATACAGCATGCATACTTTAGCACACTAATTACATATTTCATTTTTTCCTCTGTCTCTCTCATCTTCCAGGTAAAATTCCTCCAGCAGTGCTGCCTGATTCCCTCCTATCTCCTATGTAAAGCTAGAGAGTTGTGGGAGTTGTTTTTATCAAGTTTAGAATGCATTTACCATCCAACATGGATGGTGCAGAAAACTACAGAGATTAGGGGCAATCTGTGTAAATCTAGGTTGCTGGGGACTTTAGCAACAGCGCAGGGCTGCTGCATTCAGAGTTGGAAATCAGGAAGTGAGAGGCGATCCTTGATCAGTTTTTTGGAGATAAATGAGTAATAATATTTAAAAAAGTAACATATATCTAGGAATTATGCAATTATGTAAGTGTAGTTGTCACTTACAAGTTTATATATACAGTAGATGAAGAGACAAGAGAGTATAGGTGATACCTTTTATTGGCTAAAGAAATAGATGGTAAATGCCATATATGTGAGTAACACATACTGTATAAGTAATACATACATTGGCTAACATTTAAATTGCAAACTTTAGACTACTCACTGTACTCTTCATTAGGCATGGTATGGGATAAGTTTCTGTTAATGGTTAATCAGGTAAAGCACTCTAATGTATTGCCAAATAAACTTAAAAGCAGTGATGTGTCAAAACCATCCATATTCCATTTAGCTTGGTCGCAGTTTATGACAGAATCTATGTCCTTATTTGTAGTTTTGCTCCCTGGTATACAATGGATGATGTAGTTTTGGTTAGGGCTGTGATTATTTTCACCTATCCACCAATTTGTTTTGTAGCTACAACTGTTGCATATGGCCTGTAATCTTTGTCAATCTGCTCACACTATTTCCAATTACTATAGTTCCCCAACTTCTAGAATGTTTTTTGGGAGAGGAGTCCCTTTTATAACTATGCTAATAACATTGTTCAATCTCATATCCCATTAGCAACATATTATAGAACATGTCTATTTACAGTACACAGTAGGAATTAAATTTGCAAGGAACTTCCTGTAATATATAACCTTTTAAATGACTAATTCTGAAATTAGAACTAATAGTTTAGAACTTAAACAGCCACCACCTTGGCTTTCTGATTGATTAATATTATTATTCTGTAACATGTTGATGCTTTATCTTCTCCATGAATAACTAGTCCTGACTACCTTGGCATCTCTCCAGCTGCCACTGCCAACCTTTCTGACAGTGGATCATGTAGTCATGCATGTTCTGAAATTTTACATGATATCAAATCGTTTTATGTGCTAAAGAGAGAAAATAAGGAGTTAACTAAGGCTCCTGTCTACAACGGATTCTATCTTGTGACTAAATATTTGACATTGCATCATGGGAATTGTAGGCATGATAACCATGCAATTTATGAAATATGGTAATGCTGCAGCACATAATTTTATATAAACCAAATGGACAAATGAGCGCCCACTGTCTCTTTTGCATGCTACAAACTTCTTGTGACTGATATGGCAATTGTAATCTTTCTGAGTAAATTACAGCATAATATTATAAACTTAAAGTATTCCAGTGATACAAGAGCAAAAACAAGAGCAAAAACTAGAAAATGCTGTTTAAACAACAGTGCTTGTCATGTGGATAAACAGATTAAAGGAGTAAATGTAATTAACACCTAATATCCTTATATATTGTAGAAAGGGAATTATCCACTATATAATATCTAGGTAGCAAGTATTTCATTCAAGTTCTATATACAGTTACATATTATATACCAGTTATGGCATCACATATATTCATCACTAGTATTGCACGCTAGTGATATATTTACTGTCTATTTCAATTCTTACATTTTATACTGTTTTCTTTTCTTTTTATTTTTTTACAAAGTATGAAATGCATGAATCACAACCATTTCATGACAACTCCCTAATTGCAGAATTCCAGAATAACAATCAGAAAATTATTTCAACCATATTAGTCCAACTAATTGGTCCACTTAGTGATCTGTTAGTTCAATTACAGTATCATTTAATACTACACTACTCATCTTTCTAATTAGAATAACAGTCGAAATCTGCTTTTTTTTTCTCATAATGATATTACCAACTAATTGAGACAAAATATAAACATATTATAATATTTTTAACCAAAGATTATCCAGTTTTATTAACCACAAAGTGTATGCCTAAACAGAACATGGATACACACTATAGCTCTATGAGTGTTGTCCAATGTTGTACCATCACCCATAGCTCCAGTCAATCTTTCATTGTATTCATGCCTTTTACTGAGCAAATCCATTTACTGGCTTGGATCAAATCCACCTTACAAACCTTTTGTGAAATAAGACATGAAAAATAAACTATGATCTATTCAAGGCCTTACATTATAATAAAAATAACAATATAATATCAGATACAGGCAAGGAGCCTAGTACAAGGGAAACCATAGATGCCTTGCCAATTGGAACTGCGCAGTATTCAAATAAGAACCCAGAACAAACAAAACCTTTAGCCCAGCTTTAATAGATGACTTTTCTTATGGGTCTTTGGTATGTTTATAATAGTATCTAATGTACTGTATACAGAACATTTCTCATCTTTTCTATTCTCCTTTATTTTTCATGTCTGAAAACTGGAGCATAGTACATATTACCAGTAATAAACTAATAAACTCTGAAAAGCCCGATTTCACTGAGATGTTCTCAGGATAAACTCGGAAAAGCGAAATCGGTTTTTCCGAGTTTATTAAATTTTGTATATTTCCATTTGTTTGTTTAAGTGTTATGAACCCATTTGTAAGTCACACTAGACACAGCTGTCTCATTTCTTTGCTTGTTTAGAGTAACTCATGACTTGGCACACCTTTGTTTTGACTCTGAGGGGATCATTCATTAAAGTGCGAATTCACCCAGCATAGTGACTTTGTTTCTGTTCGCATCACTACGATCAGGAAGACACAAATTCACTTCTTATTCATGAAGCAGCGGACCACGACAAGCGCGGTCACATGCGTAGTGCGGCGTAGTCAGTTGCACAATAGTGGGATGATAAATCATGAGGAGTGAGGCGTATTCAATAAATGAAGGTCAGTGACGTCAGTCTCATCATATCCCACTAACCGTATGTAAGTGAAAAATACTTATTTTTAGATGTCACCTTGTGGCTAGTTCATGTTTAGTAGTAGACTCATTTAGTCGCAGTTGCCATTGTTACTTTTGAATGAATAGTCGCCTTACACAATGCTGGAGCCCTGCCATCAACCCCTTAATTCACCATTCTGATCTGGAAAAGGCAAACAGGTGAATTCGGAGCACAAAGTCTTGCAGAATTCGCTCCTTCAACAGATGCCATCGCATGCTGAATATCCAAATTACTTGTGCCCGTGCATGTAAAAATGCGAAGAGCTCCATAAGTCCGCAACTGTCATAAACATCCAAATTGGTCATGAATTCGTCACATCACAGAGTTTGTTAAGTAAGCGAGGTTGGAGAAGTCGCAAAAGGACACAAACGCGGGCATTTATGCAACAGTTCGCTCTTTAATGAATGATCCTCTGAATGTGAAACCAGAACCAAAATTCTTAGAAGCATCAGATAAACTGTTGCTCATTGTTTTGAATGGGCAACCCTAGCTAAACCCTTTTTGGCTTTTCCAGATGTACTTTACTAAGCGAGTAGGAAAGGAGGCATTTTACCATGGAAAAATACATTTTTAAAAGATATCAGGCATTTTTTTAGTCATTCTTTGAAAAACAATGGGTTGCAATTTTTATATATGTTTTAACATTAGTTTCACTATTGGCATCAATGAGCATAGTGTACCCATCACTCCCATAATGGTGTGGTTCCTGGGATCTGCCTTTTTATATGTTCTTTGTACATATTTTTTTCTATGTCTATTTTATTAGGAAGAAATGATTTCTAATAACATGCTTTTTACCTGTAATTTCTGTTAATGTACATTAAATGTTTCCCCTTTTTTAGAGGACATATTTCTGCTTCCAACTAAGGATGAAAGAAATCCAGTTGTTTATGGCATATTCACCACTACAAGGTAATTTTTACATTCAGACATATAGATATTATATACAGTTGCACCTGTATTAGCATGGGATTTCCTGTAATATAACTCAGAACTAGCTATTTATAACTTAAAGCTAATATTACCTCTCTTTCTTGTTTAAAATCATTATTTTGCAACATGTTAGTGCTTCATCTTCTCCATTAGTCACCTCTCCATACTACCCACGCGTTTCTACAAATGCCACTGTTTCTCTCCAAGTGTTCATGGGATTTGTAGTCATGTATGTCCTTAAGTATTATTTCCTGACACCAAATAATTTTCTGTGATACATTGAAAAAATAAGAGTCTAAAGTTGTACCTTGTGACTAAATACCTTGCAATGCATCATGAGAAATGTAGGTATTAATCCCACATAATTACTTGGTAACGCTGCTGCACCTTATTTTAAGTAAAATAGAAGAACAAATGAGAACCATACAGTTTTTCTGACTGCCACTAATGCCACTAACAGCATTTTGTGAGTGACATGACGTCATTGAAATTGTAGTCATTCTTGAACAAAATACAGTATAATACAACATCCTTGAACTAAAGCAGTCTGGTCTTGTAATGGCAAAAGTAAGAGCAGAACTGAAAAACAGTTCTGTTTTAGCAAAAGTCCTCATCAACTGCTGAAATAGGTATCACTTTATAAATGCCTATATTTATGCATTTTATTTTGTTTTCCAAACCTGCCCCATTTTTTTATAAAGGACAATATATCCCCTTCTGTAATTTATGAGGATATTATAAGCCACCTTGTAATTCCATGCCCTTTATAAACTCATGGTAACGGAACTCCTGGGTGACTATTATAATCCATATAAATTACAGAAAGAGGCACATTATCCTCTATATCATGCAAAACAATAGCAGACTTCAATAGGGTGGCATGAATCTGATCTTGCTAGAGATATTGCTGTTTGTCTTTCTGTGTCCCTTTAATGAGAACTCACAAGACTGTTAATAAAGCAGCTTTGGCAGAAGAAGAATTAAAGCTATATTAATTTTAGCAATATGAGTAATACGTTGGCATACATTTTCTGTTTGATTACAAAGAATTGGCATTTATTTTTTTAAATAAACAATTTTAGGCTATTGTGGAAATAAAGTAAATAACGTATATATTATTTTATAGACGAAAGCCTATGCCTGCCAAATGAATATTCACATTTTAATGACTTCAATCTTTAAAGCAGTTTACAAACAAATTACATGCATACATATACTGTAAACCTTATAAAGCTTGACTCTCTCTTTCATGATGCTCCAGAAGGTTTATAGATTGTGCTTATACTAGAGACATTGGAATCAGCAACTTAAGAACTCAGTATTAGAGACTCCTACTCGGGCGAAATTTATTAAACTCTGAGAAGCCGTTTGTGCTTGTCAGAGTTTAATAACTCAGGAGAAGGCTTTGAAGTTTCTCGTGGTAAGTATCGCGATATTTGCCTCGTGTGATACTTGCTGTGACAAATATTTTATTGAATATATCCATGGAAAGGTAGCTATACTGCTATATACTACTAGTCGGCTTTTCCAAGTTTAATAAATTTCGCCCAAAACAAAATTGAATTTTCCATTTAAATGTGACTCTTAAATATGATGTTTGAATATCTCTCCTGGAAAGAAACATGGAGTTTCTGCTAGCTGTATTTGAAGCATAGATTCTGTACATTTTTTTCTGAATGGGAAACTACACATTTGTATATAGCTAGACAGGCATTGCATGCGATATGCAAAACTTACTAAAATACCTTTTTTGCAAACAAATCGGTTTCAGGCAACGAAAGCACTTAAGTGGTTTAGTATATAAACTGCTGAGAAGTCAAACCTGCAGGTTATAAAACAATACTTGCATAAATAAAATAAAAAATAGTTTTGTTCTAATCTATCATCAATGTGTCGTCAAGTTATTAATCTTTTATTTTACTAGACCTTGTTGAGGCCTATGGCATAATTTAATTATCTCATAATTATATTTAACTTGTTTCTTCACAACTGTGATACTATTCCCAAAAAAAAGAAAAAGCAGAGTACACTATTGAGTGAATATAGCAGAATGGCCACACCTTGACTTGTATTGAGCTATTTTCTCTTTTTCAAATGTGAAATCTAAGCTATCTAAAGCTATTTAAACCCTTGTATTGCCCGCCTCAAGCAAGTCCATCACTGAGAGTCCAAAGTGGGAGGAAGGACTTCCTCCTGGAAAGCCCTCAGCTTACAGAAAAGTCCAGTAGTTTTAATTAGTGATTTTGTTTGGTATCACAAGGAATTAAGCTGAAACTGGTATACAATATAATCTATAGCAAATAGCAATATACAATATTCAAGAATACATAGTACAGTCAAGTGGTGTAATGAAGAATTACCTTAAGCTGCCAATTATACATAACATTACTTTAATCTTGTATGGAGATATGCTAAGCATCCGTTACCTATAAAAACATTAATAATAACTAGAAGTATTCATAAAAATGGTTTTATTGACCAATAGGTATTTAGGCCAAATGATTCAATGCAATTTATTTATCTAATCCAAATGACTTCTCTGACAGGGCAATAATTTACATTAACATTTTTATATTCTGTTTCTTGTCTATAGTTTCCACTTATCTATATTGCCAGTACCCCAATTGCAGTTAAAGTTCCTACTGATGTGTACCTTTACATCTAATACAGTTGTTTTCTTGTTGCAGCTCTATATTTAAAGCATCTGCTGTATGTGTATATAGTATGGCTGATATAAGAGGTGCATTCAATGGTCCTTATGCCCACAAAGAAAGTCCAGACCATAGATGGGTTCAGTACGATGGAAGGATCCCTTATCCAAGACCAGGCACGGTATGTATCTCTTTGTAGCACAATAAAGCAAAGCTGTAGATTAAACATGAAAAATTCAACATTTTATGAAAACATTTTACTGAAAACAGTGGCACAATTTTAAAGTCCTTTAGGCCAATGTTTTGCATTTTTTGTAAATACAAAATATACCACTGCAATGATGTTATGCCCATCTTTATTTCATTTCTGAAAATAAACTATTGCTTATATTAACTTATTTTAATAATATCCACGTGAAGATGACATTTCAGTACAATATTCCTGTTATAACAAATTTATTACAACATGCATATTCATGATAACTTTACTATATTACACCACTGCTATTATCTGTTTTATAACTCATCAATTTGCTTCATCGTAGCAACAATATGCTAAATACTACTTACTTATCCCTTCAAATGCAGTCTAAAGTGCAACGGTCATCTCAAAACTCTAATACCAATTTAGGTTGTACTAATGAAATAAACATTTGTAAATATATATGTATTTAAAAAAAAATGTACCTTTAAACAGCATTTTTCTCTGTCATCTTCCCTGTCAGCCTGCCTTTTCTTGCCTGGGTCAGGTGATGATGATTGACACTGTAGCTCCACCAATCAGATCCCTTGAATCACAATCTTGCAGGGATCTGACTGGAGAAGCTGTAATGTCAATCATTATTTAACCATGCCCACTCGACATCGGGAAAGTAAAGTCAGGCTGACAGGGAAGATGACAAAGAGAAACGCTGTATAAAGGTACATTTTATAAAATACATACATAGTTACAAAAATGTTTATTTCATTAGTACAACTTAAATTAGTATTAGTTTTGAGGTCACAGGTGCAATATTTTGATTTGCTGTTTATTTTCACCATGTCACTGACCATCTCACCGATTGTTTGTTATTGCTTCACCTTAGGAATTTTAGATTATTATCTACATGTCACAATTATTTTTAAAAAGTGCTCGCTATTTGATGAAATTCCTCAACTGAAGAGCTTGTCTGTATGAAAGGGTGTCTTCCATAATTTAGCAAATACTATACAGTCTTTTAAGGAGATTTTAAAGGTTACAAATTGATTGATCCCAATCCTTAATCTATCTTATTTTAGAAAAGGAGCACTTTGCATTATAATAATAAATTGCATTTACAGAAGGCTGTTAATGTACTGATGTTTGACATTCAGAGCATGTGATGCTTAGCTTAAGCTAGCAGTTTAAACACTGATGAATAGTCTGTTCTAAAATAGTGGCAGGATTTTGTCCAGACATTTTACATGGGGTATTTTCCAGATATCAGTTTTCACTTATTTAGCTGCTTATGTAATAGCAATTTAATGGTTTAAGCAATATATGTGGGAGAGGCTGACGTGTGACATTTAATCTAACTGTAAAAATATACAAATCCAATAACTAAAATCATGCTAAATAAATGTCTAATGGTATAATTATTTGCACTTAACCATGCCTGTGCCTGTGGAAACTAGATAAAGCAGAAAAGCTTATGGAGTTATGGACAGTCTATGAAGAGTAGATTGTACATGTTAATTATAATATATACGTAATGTAATATATAATATACACAATAACCCCTTCAGTGCATGGTATTTTCCCATGGCAGTACTGAACTTGCATTTGATTTCTGCTCGTCATAACATGCAAATATTAGATTCTGAGATCAGTGTTTTGCCTGTAAAGGGTGTAAGTACAGGGAATGTATTGATAGTGGCTACACTGGAGCCCGGTAACCTTAGGGGCCCAATGGACTCAAACAATAGCATCTTAAGATAATAAACAAATAAATCTACATGCAAAGAATAAAGGATATCATGAAATAAATAAAGTGGGATTAAGAAATAAGTAGTAATTGGCAGTCCCTAATTCTGCACTCAGATTCACTTGCTTCTAGTTGTGACACTGAATGCTTCTTATATTTTTCAAAATCATTTGTAAAAGATACATGTGTTGTATATATTATACAGTGATGTCCACTTTTTAAAAGCAGAAACATTATGCTGTTTTTCCTATTAACTTTGCTAACATCGGGGGCATTACTTTACAATCACGCTACCATCAAAAACAAGTTTTTTTACCATTCAGTTATTTAGCATTGTATATTGCTATATCATCTCTTCTAAACAGTCACTAAGGTTCTGTTAAAATGTCCACAAAACAAAGTGAATAGAATCTTCTTACATGCAGTGTCTCTAATGAAAGAAATATAGACACATGGACTATTAGGAAAGGTTAAGCATTTAATAATAAAACACACAGCAGTTATTCTGGAACATGTGATTTAGAGGAGTAAACGAAGGACAGTGACATGTTTATAGTAGTAAAGTTGGCCAATAAAGATTTTTTCCATGGTAAACGAACTGTGTGGAATGCTGAATGCAGTCATAGGTTATGCCTTTAACACTCTCTGGTGATGAGACAGCTTGGCACAGCATTTAGGTTCTTTTTCCTTGATTGCAAAGTAATTATGATGTCATGGTTAATCACAAATACTCCCAAAGGTAGAAGATAGATTACTTTTCTGCTAACCAGGAAATAAACTACTCCTTCCAATCAGCATATTGCTTAAGCACACATCAAATAGAAATCTGTGAAATAACACTAGGCTTATTGAGATATTATATATACACTCACCGGCCACTTTATTAGGTACACCATGCTAGTAACGGGTTGGA
>WMED01030602.1:0-10073 GCA_019650415.1 Pipa parva | reverse complement strand
TTTACGATTTACACAACGTGCCAACTTTTCTGATTTTGGGGTTTGTAATATAATGTATATTGGGTACAGTAAAAATGCATATGTGATTGTAACCATATAAGCATTGCACAAAATAAAATTAGGTTCCTTGCTCTAAAAAGAAGTTAACCACCCCTGATTTAAATAACCAGCCAATTACTTTTTTTTCCATTTTGAACTGTATATCTGACATTTCACAAACATTCAGCACAGTACTAATGCTGTGCAATAATGGCTGAGGACTCCCTTTTGAATTGATTGGGTCAGATCAGTAACCTTGCTACTTATCCTACAATAACAATTTTATCATTATTTTTTCCTGAAAGTATAATTTGAAATGATCACCCCGTTGAGGGAATTCTACTTCATCTGTCTTAAACCAGTTTTGGTAATATGGTGAAGGAAGATTAAAGACATAGTAAATCTTAGAAACACAGTAAAGATGAAGGACATAGAGAAAAGGAAATGACAGCGATGCGGGAGGGCTAGTGGCATGTGAGAAGAGTAAATGACACAACAAGTCAAAGAGAAGGGTAGAAGGAACCCTAACAAGCACACTGATAGTAAGATGGGAGACAGATTATGCTTTAAATGGAGACATTTTCCCATAATTACTTTAAGAGGTGCAAAGCTTTATAGTTTCCAGGCTAATACCCCTCTAATCCCATCTTCCATCTAATCCGAGCTGCCCCCTTAACCTCCCCTGTAATCCTACAATCTTCGTGCTGTGTGCAATGACAAGTTTATCACTATTTTAATAAAGTGCTGCCAACACACCCACTGTTGTTCCCTGGGTTTCTGTGGCACCATAATACTTTCTACCAGAGAGAAAATTCAGTTTATACACTCTGGCTACTGCTAGCTAGTCCAAGTCATGCTTCAGCAACCGGTTCTGCCAAAGGAACATTTCAGGTATTTATACAGTATCTTTTTTAAACAGCTATGTGTTTTTGCATTCATGGCCCAGAATCCTCCATGCTTTAACCTGACGTCAAACTCCGGTTATTCAATAAAGTCCAAATTGTTGCGTATAGGTGCAAATTCGCCAGATAAAGACAGTTGCAATAGGCTGCTACTGTCACAGTCGTGTCTTTATAATGAGAATATTGTCGCAGTCGCGACTTTATTATGGGAAGATTGTCGCGACTTTATTATGGGAAAATTGTCGTTACTTTACAATGGGGAAATTGTCACGGATTTGCATGGGAATCCTCTGTTTGCAAATTCGACAGACGAATTCTCACCTTAGTGAATAACCCTACCAATGATTACTGTGGTACCTCAGCCTAACTCTGCAGCTCCCCCTACCCAGCTGTAGCAATGTATTGCAATATATTAGAAATGCTTATTTATGTTCTATATTTGAAAGAGAAATCTATATATCTGTTTCTGCCTACATTTTCAGCACATAGTTTTTACGTTATGTCCATTGTACTAAAGTCTGGTTCACACAAAACAATTTGGCTACTCCGTTATATCATTATTATTCTTTGTCAGTAATTTTGTGCTGAAGATAATGTGATTAATAGCAGTTTGTGTATTAACTACTGTACATTTTTTATGAATTCTTCAATACCCTTATAACCTGTCTTAAAAAATGCATATAAAAATCCAAGATGCTGATCTAGATTATACATGACCATTTGCTGATAATGATGAAAACCCTCCAGTGGCCTATGGACCCTGGTTACCCATACTAACTTGGAACTGAACTATATAACCACATGGATGTGATTACATCAGAGGCAGATGACATATTACTAATGGAGCAGTTATTGCTTAATTACTTGGACAAGGCCATACTTATCCATACTTAAGTTTTATTTTACATTATTTTTTATAGCAGGAGGTAAAATAACAATTCATTTTAAAGCCTAATAGCATGGCTCATCATTACACCATGTAACACAACTTTAATTGTTGGTATATTAGACAATGAATGGATTTAGGCAGTTTAGCTACATTAAAGAGTCATGAAAATGGAGAGTCTACTTTCAGGTAACCTAGAGCTTCCATTTGAGCCATTTCATTGCAGAAAAAAGAATAATATTTAAGAATTAAGCAATCAAATATTTGACAAAATTCCATGAATTCCACCATATCGACAGTTACTGATATTTATAACTAACTAATATTGAGGGAATTTAACATTACCTCCAGGTTCATTAAAAGAGGAAGAAGTAAGTGGCCAGTTTCACGCAGACACACTTCTGAAAGCATACATTCTCAGCTTATCATAGTATAGGAAAAGATTCAAGAGGCACATTTGGAGAAGTGTCACATTTCAATAAGGCAGATCATACTGTGTTATTTAATAAATATATTACTTTGAAATGGTTCTGTAGACTTTTTCCCCCAAACATTTCAGGGCCATGTTCACCAGCTGGTTTACCCCTTACAAACCAATAAAATTAATGCATATTCCAACTCTACCAAACCAGTTTGCTTATTTTTATTTATAGTGGAGAGTTGTTGTTTCTCCTCATACCATCAAACCTCTTTTAAAGTGCACCTGTCACCTCAAAATTCTAATACTAATTTAGGTTGTACTAATGAAATAAATGTTTTTGTAAATATATATGTATTTTAAAAAATGTACCTTTATACAGCGTTTGTCTCTGTTATCTTCCCTGTCAGTCTGCCTTTTCTTTACTGAGTCAGGTTGGGTGGGGCTAAGTGATGATTGACATCAGATCCCTTAAATCATAATCCCTCAAATCACGATCTATCAGGGATTTGATTGGAGGAGCTATAACGTCAATCATCATTTAGCCCCACCCGACTTGGGAAAGAGAAGAGAAGGTAGGCTGATGAAGATGACAGAGAGAAACACTGTATAAAGGTACAGTTTTTTTGAATACATATATAGTTACAAAACATTTATTTCATTAGTAGAACCTATATTTGTATTAGAGTTTTGAGGTGACAGGTGAACTTTAAAGACCTCACTTAACAAGGTACAAGGGACTATTAATATAGTGTAGCATACTTAGTCCAGAGTCAATTAAACAATGAAAGTTTTTGATTACTTTCTCTTCAGATTTATTGATCTTTTAGTTGGTTGTGAATAATCTTTCCATCATGTCAAAGAAGAAGAAAAGTGCAGTTGTAGACAATCTATCTGCACACGCAGGAGATTCCACATAGTGTGCAACCTGTGCTGGTTTACTGTGAAAGATTATTTTCATGTGTTTGCTATAACAAAAGTCAAGGTATGCATGTAGCTTTGAGCTGGATGTTTGTGAGCTAAATTACATGGTAAGGCAGATATTTTTAAGGTCTTTTAAGGATAGCACACTTAAGATGTGGGAAGGAGCATTAGTCTTTGAAATTTTGTACAACGTGCACGTATCCATACTCTTTGAATGTCTTGTAGCTGGTCTAGGGAGGAGGGTGTGTTGGTATAACCTGTCCAGTATAGGCTGCTTCTCCTACAGATATCTGTATCTCCTTACTAGAATCTGTCCTACAAGATTCAGGACTTGTTGCTACCCTTCAGACACATGCAGGGTACTTTGGTATAGAGGAAGGTGAAGCCCTGAAAAGTAGGAAGTTAAATACTTTACATGTTTGATCTCACTTGATTACAAAATTAACGGATTATAGCTGCTCATCCATGAAATCATTGATCACAACACTTTTATAAGTAAGTTTGAGTACAGAGCTGGATTCATCCTTTTAATTAACATGGACTGCATTTGCTGTGCTGTTATCCTGGTTACCCAGATATTCATCATATATATATATAATGAAATGCAGCAGTGGCTCTCCTGTCTCTATCAGAGAGCTAAAAAACTATCAAGTTGGAAACAGACTGGCAGACAACCCACATCAGTCTGCACTCATGGGTAACTGACATGTCTCAGTTAAAGTACTAGTAACAGTAGAAAAAGAAAACTATAAAGATGACTATGTAGAAATAACTGCCCTGCCAATTCAAATATATTTTCTTTTTTTCTGGCGTTACTGGTCCTTTCACTTTAAACTACACAACATGCAATTCTTGATACTCAATCCCAACCAAAAACTGACTCTGCAACTAGATTTGACATACCCAGCTCCCCTCCCACAGTATATAAACCCAGTTTTCAGAGTCTTGTACAAGGTGTACAGGAGTTCTGGAAGGAAATACAGTAGAGCGGATAATAAATCATAGACCATCATTTAGAACCTCTGTAAAATTGAGTTATCAATGGTAAAGTAATGAAATACCAGCATCTGCAAGTCTGAAATTGTTCTTAATGAGTATATTGGTTGCAGATATGGCAGACTATGTTCTAACAGTGATTTCAGTCCAACAATGCTGTAATACTCCTACAACTACATGGTAATAATTTAAATCTGTGCAAATAATAGGACGTTCGGTCCACGTCCTAGAAAACGGCACCTTTTAAGTAAAAGAAAAAAGTTTAGTCAAAGTTGACACATGTCATAATGGCTATAAAGCATTAACCTTATGCCACTGTTGTTGGATGCTTTGTGGTTTAGCTCTGTAATTAATTTGGGTGTTGGGGGGGTTTAGAGGATTTTTTGTTCAAATTTGTCCTTCCTTTGATACTAAGATAGGATAGATGTAGTGAGTGGCTCCCTGGGGAGTGGGGGTCTGCCCTATCCTGCTGCTTGCTACTAAACAAAGCATTTTCTTTGCCAGGATCTGTAGCAGCAGCAGCATTTACAGATAGTGCTAATCCCTATGGCTTTGATCGGACAAGGGGAGAGTGGGGGAGTACAATGCTGACGATACGCCATACATGTCATTTCTTGCTAATGCCAAAACAGATGCTGCTGCAGATCACACCTTCTTTTTCACAAGTCCCATTTAAAATACTGAGATGTTAAAAGGCTGATTATGTGTATATAAAGGGCGATATGAACTCAGTAATGGCAAAGGCCTATTGATGTGTGATTTTTTTTTTTATATACTAGTATCTGTTTTTGCTTTTTTTTACTGCTGAGTAATCATGAACGATATATAATACTGAAAACAAGACCACCTCTGGACAAGACAGGTCAAAAACTTTGGATGTGAGTTTGCTAGCGCTTGGTGTAGCCCTTTAATAGACTATGTTATTTATACAATGGGAGAGAAAAAATTAGTAGGACGTGAAGTTACAATGCCATCAAATAATCACATCTACAAAGGTCTGAAGTTTCATATGCTATATATAATCATGTTTTGCTATCACATCTCAAAATGATTGTGGATAGTTCTTGGGTCATTGCAATAGTCAATATATTGAGCATTACATCATTTTCAAATTTAAGTTTAACCATACTGTCCTGAAGGTTCTATATGGAGACTGAAGTGTATCAGTTATCTTTTTACATAACTTTGGTGCCTACAGTGACTTGTCACAGTGGTCTCCAATTCAGAACATACATTACCTACTTTACTAGTCCAATGTTTGATCCCAGTACCGTTCGTATAATATGATTCTTCAGGAACACTAATGACCTATATTCTATGATCTGGGATGGAATGTCAGAAAAAAAATCTCAACATATATGTACAGAATTCACTGTATAAAGGTTCTCTAGGTAAAGAATGCCTCATATACATATGACCCAAGCATTTGGTGTGTACAAAATTGTATCATGTGATTGTTTGCATTGCTGATGCTCCTTATAGTGTGCTGGGTCACTTGTTTCTTTCTCCTGTCTCTGCTTGATGACTTTTGCTTCTCTTGCTACTCATAATTGGAGGCTCTCCTTCCTATATTTTCTTATATCCTCTGTTGTTATACTTTTTTCTGCCACTTTCATTATTTGAAACAGCTGCCTAAACTTCTTTTTCCAGGCAATGTCACCGATTTTCACCTTGAGGCCTCTTTCTCACTACTTAGTTTGATGTGAGGCAGTTGAACCTGCTCAGTCACACTATAAGATGGGCTTTCCAGGCACAAGACTGCATATACTCTTAGCTATTTTCTACAATTACTTTCCCATTCATGCCCAGTAACTCACATATGAAATGCATAGAAAGAAACTGGGTTTATGTTTTAAGCAGGAGTTGGACAGATCTTATATTCCTACAAATAGTTGCAACTGTCATTACAAAAATGCATTCAACTCTTACGAGGCCAGCTCACTATGTCCAAGGAATGGTTTTGCAGATGGACACTAAGAAAATGGAGATGACATGTTAATGGGGAAGACGTCTATCCCCTCAGTGCATTTCCCTCAAGCTATAAATGATTCTTAGTTCTGTCCCTTTCTCAGTACATTGTGAATTCATTTGGTCCAGTTCTCTTCCCCGAGTCTCTGCTCACCCTCTGTACCTGTGTATGGCTTAGCCTCTTCCTACTGTTGCCCATTTGTTCTCTTCGGTTTCTCTCCTACTTCCATTAACCTCCTCTTCATTTTATTTCCATTTTCACTCCGCCTCTCCCTGTGCTTTCCTATTCTCTCCTTCCTCTACTGCCAACCCTAATGTTGTCTTTTTCTTTAACCAACCATCCTTTTTTCCAATGTGACTTCACCCTGTGCCAGCTCCCCTTTTATTTTGTCAGTGCCCTTAACCCTGATTTATCTTCTAATCCATTGCCATCTCACTACTTTATCTATTCTATGTTTTCCAAGCTCCTTTTTTTTTCTCCATCTTTTTTTCCCCTTTTATTTTTTTGTACCTCGCTGCTCTCATTTCTCCTTTCTTCTCCCTCTGTTTCCTATTCTTTGCCCCCCCTCGCTCAGCTTTCTCTCACTGAGCAGTAAAACTGATTAACCCCAGGTCACCCCCCTCCCTTTCTCTCCCGCTCCCCATTGCTCCTGGCTCTTCTCTCTTCTGATTTACACGCTGCGTTCCGCTTACCACATTTGCATATGGTTATTGCGATTTAATTCTACACCAGGGTTTGTATTTTAAAGGGGCAGGCAGGAAAGTGTTTCTGGGGGGTAGGGAAAGTTCCTTGGTTTACTGCCAATAAAATCTCTAGCAACACTTCAGATTAAGCCACTGACAAGTAATAAGGGAGGTTTTCGTATCAACCGTATGATCTGATACCAGGCAAACAGATTTGTAATATGAAGGGTTAATATGTTGGCTATTCTATCAGCAATAATCTCCTTATCTATGCATTCTTTTATAATGTCAAGATTATAATGCTCATTCTGCCTCCACTATATACAATGAAATGTGATGTTTTTATATGCACATGTTCTTTCATCAATACCTTATACATTTTTTTACTACTTGTCTTTTGTTATTCACCAGGCAAGTATTCACAGAGACTATTTCATGATTGGGATAAATATCACTGGCTTTACAGAAGGAAGTAATAAAAGCTACTTGAGCACAGCAGTGACTTCATAAAAGAGGACAGTACAGCACTGCAACAGTAAACACATACTGCAAATAGCAATGCACTGCTGAATATACATAGCCATGTGCTGAGAGACTTACTATAGAAATGGTAGAAAGGCAGATTCCTGTATCAAACAGAACATATGGAATACTGCAGTGTTTATGTCCATAACCCACCATGCGTATGAAACAGTAGGTACCTATGGATGCATGGGGATAATGAAGATAAAGAATAGTATAGACCAGCTATCAAAAGCTAGATTGTCTGAGGATAAGGACAACATATTTGGTATAACAAATATTGCAGGAGGACAAACATTCTAAAACTCCATGGAAGATACCGATTTTAAAGTGACTTAAGAGTTGATTGAGGTAATAGAGTATGAAAAGGGACAATAATAATATAATATTCAAAATATGTAAAAAGATCTAAATAGGCAATTATTCATATTGATATTACATTTATACATTCCTATTATTATCTCACGAAGAAAAATTCTATTCTACACCTTAGTCTGGCCTTTGACTCTGCAAGGCCTGTTTGCTCACATCTGATTGGATTTTACATTGTGTTTGTTCAGCTGCAGGTGCACTGGACATTCTAATCAGCACAGTTGGTTATAAACTGTGAAATGGAAGTATTACAGCAATGCTTTCTTTAAGTAGGTTTCTAAGTTCCTATTAGTAAATAATGTGGATAACACAGCATATATACATATCTTTTTGCAATATTAATTTAAAAGGGTAAAGGGCTTGTTTAAAAAGGACAGTAAATGACTTTTAATAGCTCATAGGTATATAACTGCATACATCAAGCCTATGAGTGGTATGGCATTTAGTTCAGTTTTAATCCCACATAATTTAACATTGAACTGCTGCACATTTCCTGTTCAGTTTTAAATACGGGAGTATTTTACTAAGCAAAGCTCTCCAATCAAATGACCCATACCAAGACAACTCCAGAAAGAGGATTGACCACTTAAAGAACACTTATATCTTCCCATCTAATTACTAGTGGTAAATAAATGCATTTACAATGTATATTATTTATTTTCTGTAGTTTACAATTTCTAGATCCTTTGTAACAAAAGCCCACCCTCTTTTGCCTACTTCCCCTTTAGCAGATTTATTTGGAATATAAAGTTAGCAACTTGATTCACTGGTCTGAGAATTCTTTAAAAAAACAAACAAACAATCAGACAGAAGCAGGTGATTGGTTTCTTGGAATTCTCAAGCCTTTAGTCAAATTCCTGGCTTGTGATTCCAAGATAAGTTGCAGAAAAGAAAGCAGTGGAGAAAGAGAAGGAGCGCTGTAAATAACTGAATGTTTGCTAAAAAATTCATAAATACAGAAAAATACATTTATTGTACAGTGACTAAAAGACAGTCAGATAAACTGTTAATGACCAAGTTGTTCCTTAACATCTAATGATCTGAAAAAAGCAGACAAATCTTTTACTGACACACACCTGAACAACAGTTAGTCCCCTATAGATGCCAGATTACATAATTTAGGAGACAAAAGACTGGGCAGATGGGCTTGGTGTTACAGCATTTGTCATCTCATCCATTTAAATCTACATACAAAATGTGTGTAGGTTTGTGCTAAAAGCTTGATGTGACAAGTCTATGCAATAGCAGATCCATATCTAAGTATTTTGGCTGCTACTGAAGGGTGATAGTATGGTAGTAGTCCAAGGTGATGATTGCTGTAATAGTGTGAAGTGTAGCAATATTTATGCATGCACCTAAGCACAAGTGCTAGTAATATGAGAACCTAGCGAACAGGTCAGGTCATATCTATGCATTACAGCAGTATCCAAGTCTTTTGTGAAGTAACAGCTGAATTTGGCATAATGGTGCCAGTGAAAGCTGCAGGTGAGAGTAGACCTAGTGATGCCAACAGGTGTTAGATGGAATACTGGTGGGTGTGTGTGTGAGGGGGGGGGGGGGGGGGGGGGGGGGGGGGGGGTATGCAGCAGATTCAGCATACACTAGAGGTCTTATACAGTCAGGCACATGTGGACGTGTGTTCAACAATACAGCTGATGGTCTACTGGTCCTTGAAAAATGTAACTGCTAAAATCCACAATGTAACTGTGTGAGAAAAAGCACTTTTATGTTTGGATAGCCTCGTTGTGGGGGAGGAGGCATGATGGCTGCCCTGGATAAAACATTACACAGTGATGTTCAAGAGAGAGCCATGCTTTGCGGTACACCCACAGGGTCCTTATTATATATAGCGCATAGCACTACTAGAGAAATAATGCAATCAATGAAAAGTTCAGGACGATCCTGAAATGAAAGCTGCATTTGAGCAATTCAGCATAGTCTACTCTTTCTGCCATAGATGTTCAGACCAGAAGACTAGTAGTGAAAAAGTGACAGAACTATGTTTGGAAAAACACTATAAATAGTGCAGTGGTTGTAAGAATGGCATGTTTTCAGCAAGTTACTGAATTACTCAAAGCAATGGAAAGAACAATGCTGTATGTCAGTACAAGAATATCCATGTGCACTGATCGAAGGTTCCATATTTATACTGGAGCAATATAGAATAAGAGCATAGATATCTGTAGTTATAGGTCTGCACAGGAACAATGCTATGAATGGCCGTGTACAAAGAATGGCAGTGTTTGCGTGGATGATTGAAGTGTTTGCAGGAGTCACAGAATTCCGTGAGCATTTATCAAAATTAAAGTTGCACAGTGGATACTGTCTAGCTCAGTGGTCTAGTTTGCGGCCCCCGGTCCAG
>WMED01030601.1:0-10073 GCA_019650415.1 Pipa parva | reverse complement strand
GAAGGAAGTCAGCAAGGAAGGGGGCAGAGTAGGAAATAAAGCAGCATGGAGGGGGGCAGCAGCGGATGGAAAGCAGCATGGAGAGGGAAGCAGGGGAAGGAAATCTGCATGGGGGGGGCAGCAGGGGAAGGAAATCAGCAGGGAGGGGGGCAGCAGGGGAAGGAAATCAACAAAGAAGGGGGAAGAGTTGGAAATAAAGCAGCAGGGATGGGGACAGCAAGGGGTAGCACAGGGAAAAACTTTACCTTTAAGAATTTTTTCACTCCCTAATGAAATGGCCTTGAGGATGACAGCCTACTAGGAGCGCTGAAGAGTAAGACACCTGCACTCTGATAGTACATCTATGCAGAGGTGACGATGATCTGATTCTAATCCCGTGAGCTTGCAGACAGAGCAGCGCACAGAGGATAAGAATCTGTATAGAAACGCTACTAGTCTACTAAGCAGTGCAGCAGGCTGAGAGTGGTATTATGCAGGTATGGGGGGTGTCAGCCACCGAGAACTGATGGGGGCGCATTTTCATTACTCTGCCTAGGGCACCAAAAAACCTTTGCCCGGCCCGGTGTCAGACGCTGTTTATTGTGTAGTGCGGTACAATCAGTCAAACAGAAGTAGGATGTGCAGGGTTGCAAATTCCACCAGTTATGTGATAAGCATTCAAACTGGTTGTGAACTCAACATATCAGAGAGTCTGATGAATACAATCAGGAAGTGGTGAATTCATGTGAATTCTGATCTTTAAGTTGTTTATTAATTAGTATAAATTATATACTATAAATTTCCATTTGCTTCTTTTATGGCTAATAAATTCATTGTTATAGATCTGTATTGTCTACTGTAGCACCAAAACCTTTTTTTTCCCTCATGTACAGTGTTGAGGTAAGAAACCTACAGAAAGTCAAAAAGAAACCAAAAACCCCAGAATTCTTATATCTTTATCAAATCTAGAATATCTTTTCAAATCCCAACCAACAATTAAACAGTGTTATTAAGGAGACCTTTTAATATGAACGTGTCTTTTTAAATCCATTTCTTAAGGCAAACCAATAGTATGAAACGTCTTTAAAATCATCATTTCCTTCACAATGTATTTTCATCTGGCACACATCATTGTAAATTGTTCAGATAGAGTATTTTTCACTTTATTGTTTTGTTTTCTTCACAAAAGCAGCTTAATTAGTTTAAAACTATCCTGTGACAGAACAACAATTATCAGATATCAGTCAATGGGAAGGAAGAAAATGGAAGCTTACAGTAGGTGAACCTATTCTTCTAGGCATGATTAAATGCACAATTATGGAGAATTTTCTTATCCTTCGTTTTCGCAATGTAACTACCATTTTAAGTTTCTTTTTTTGTTTTTTTTTAAATTCAGGATAAATTGGGAATTTAAAGATGTATTCAAATGCCTTACTGCTTTTACACGTCTACATATGGAAAGTGTATTACAAAACCAATCTCTCATAGTTTGCCTTATATATGTTCTGTTAGCTGCTATATTCTATATTTGTCATTTGCCGCTGGGTATCTTGAATCCAATAGGGAATATCTTTTTTTGTTTGTGAAAATGGGTGAAAGATATGTTGAATGTTAAATCATCATTTTTTTTGTGTGTGTGTGTGTGTAAGCCTATTTTGTCAGGAAGACACAATTATCCGTCTTATATAATTTTGAAAAGAATACGATTATTAGCCATTTATTGATTTTGAACTGAAGATTAGTAATGTCAGTGGTATCCCTCCATTCCAGTTTAACAACCATCTACTGTTGGGGTCGGCAACCTTTTGGGCTGAGAGAGCCATATTCCTGTGGCTCTGCTGAGCCCTTTTGAAGCCAGAGCCACTGACGTCATATGTGATGTCACATAGGTAATGTCAGCAGCTCCGGATTGGCTAGCAACCCAGAAGCACGATGACATTAGTGGCTCCGGATTGGCTTGCAAAGTGGAAGCCAGTGATGTCAGCTGCCCGGATTGGCTAGCAACCCGGAAGCACTGAGAGAGCTTTGTCTCTACATTGCTTGACGTTGATTAGCAGGCAGACTGTAATGAGCGGTGCTTGCATGTGACCACCACTCGTTACAGTCAAAGAGCCAGATGAGGTCATCAAAAGAGCCACATCTGGCACGAGAGACATAGTTTTCCGACCCCTGATCTAGTGGTTACTGTATCTTTAAGAGTCATCACCTGAAAGATAAATGAATGTTTCTATGGAATAGCATGGAATATGGCACAGAGATGGTAATGGACAACAATTAAACATTTAACAGCAGTTTACTGGTAAACCAGAAGATCACATGGCTGCTGGTGCCAACCCAGCTTGACCCAGCTGCCCTGGTATACTGCATTGTCATTTTGCTTCCTAGTCTGCTAACATCATAACAATGATTATATGACCTCCAACTAGTGAGGCAATGCACATATATGGCTTCCTTTATTTGCTTGAAGGATGCTCCTGACAAAATAGCCACTGCCATTCCCCAAGCAAGATGTAGTTAGACAGCTAAAGGGCCCCCTATCTTCTTGGACCCCACAGATGCAGTTCTTAGTGCTGGGAACATACAAACCCCGGGTATATGGGAAATCCCATAAGTTGTCCAGCATAACTTTTTCCCACCCCATACTCTACCCCCTCACACCAAAATCCCACCCTTCTTAGCCCACAATCTCACCAGATTGGTTCCCAAACCATTAGCACCCCCAACCCAACTTGCATCATTGAGTGCCATCCCCTGCCAACGAAAAATGGAACCCTGGGACATAGGGACTTAACAGTTTCCCTGGTATGGTAGTTATGCCTTGACTATAAAGTAAAAATGACCCACTGCCCCTACATAAGAGTACAGAAAAATAAATTGCTTTTTTGCCAAATAGGCATGGTCTTTATATTTTATTAGATATTAAAGTTATCACTTCAAATGTAACCCTTCTTACAAAAGCATATCAAAAATTATATTGAATGCCAACAATATTCAACAAATTGTCACTTTAATAAATACCCTCTGGTAGTGTCCCTTTAAATTACAAAAAATGTCCTTGGCCCACCTTCTGCTATATAAACTACTAGAATTAAATTGTATGAGTTTTTATTGTCACATTCTACCTGATCTGCACAAAATATAAAGAATCATGAAGAATTTCTCTGCCCCTTACTTACGCTAAGCTTTAGAAAGGGCATTTTTCAACCGTCTGGATTAAGGTGTTTTGAAATTGCACCCTCTTTGAAATAATAAGAAAAGAACATTATTGCCAATTGGGTTGTACTTTAACAGCATGTTGACCCCATTATTTCATATTCCCAATGTAATGAGCTCTCCCTGTACATTAAGCGAGTAAGCAGGGAATTTGAGCTTTAACTCTTATGTTGCCAGAAATCTCTATAGAGTAATGTGCTTATCTGTACATTCCTGGCTGTAATTTAGCAGTAAAATATTGAGCCTATACTAGTCATTGTGCAGCGTTCCTGTGCTCTGGGTACATTATATATAGATGTATTAATAAAACAGAACCTGCCCATTTTATGACAAGTAATTATATGTAATGGTAAAGACGTGATCCAGTAAAATATTCACACAGTACAAATGTGAATGAAAAGACAAGGAGAAAAGAAAGGGGAAAGTAATATTGCCTGTATGTACTGTAACGCTATTGTTACTTCAATTAGTTAATGGCCTGTGTTATACCATTCAATAGCAATGTTTAATGCACCAAGTTAGCATATTTATCTCAAGGTCATGAGTCCCACTTAATATGTTGGGGTTTATAGCAACAGCACAGATACTTTCAGGGGCAAACTCTACAAAGATCTAGTAACCTATAGCAACCAATCAGAAATTACCTTTTCTTATTCTTGCTTCCTTATACCAGAGAACGCTGATTGATGATTGGTTGCTATGGGCTCCGGGCCGGCCCTTCCATTAGGCAATATAGGCAAATGCTAGGGGTGCCGTCTGTCCAGGGGGGCGCTCGTGTGCATGTTTTTTTTTGTTTGTTTTTTTTTATGAGCAACAGCGCTGTTGGAGGTGAGTGGGGGTGCAGGGCATGGGGCGCGGGGTGGGGGGAGGCCTAGGGCACCAATAGAGCCAGGACCGCTTCTGTATGGGCTATTAGACCACTGTAAATGGTTGCCCCTGTTGATGACTTCCCCTGTTAGTGTTGTGCACTTATACCATAAAATAAGGGAGACTGGGTACCAGTGGTTTTCCCTGAATCAACTCACACAGTTTATTAACCACATATGAAAAGAGAACTATGAACGTTGTAAATTAGATCATACATATTGCACAAGCATATAATCAGAGCAACGCAGTAGAGACATAAGTAGGATATTTAAGTCAAGTCCGCCAACAGTTGGATACAAGGGATACTGCCGGGTTGGGGCTCAACAGCTTGGTAAACCAAGGAGACCCAGTCAGGTAGTCATATGTAGGTTTCTGAGTACTGATCTATAAAAGCGATGGCTTAATGGCAACTGAGCAATGTAACTTGTCAGTTTGCTGTGTTAATGGTTTTATAAAAATATATGTCAGGTTGTAGGGGGAACCATGATTTTTGATGGCAGTCCTGATTTGCCCAAAAGTTTAAGGCATATAGCAAATCCCGATGGAGTCTTTAGGAGGCTAATTGGCAGGCCACCCTTTATTTGGGGGGTCTGTTCATGGGAAATCAAGCAATCCATTATTTGGGAGTTTTCAACCCTTTGGCCTCAGCCTCAACTGGGGGCCACTTCATCGAGAATCCAGCAATCCATTATTTGGGAGCTTTCTTCCAAGGGGCCCTGGCCCCCCTGCTTTAAGTCTGCTGTAGAAACAGGGTACTACAGGGCTGGTGTCACTAGAAGAGCTATAGTGTACCTAGTCACAGTTATTCATCTTGAGAAGCTGAGGCATATTAGGCAGGAACATGGAACTGTGCGCTTCTTCTGAAGCTAAGATGCACCATGACACTGTTAAGCCTATAGAGAAGCTATGGTATACTAAATAGGAAAATGTGTATTCTCTATACCTCAGTGAAGTTTAACACCGAGGCACAGAGTCTAAGGAGCCCACTTGTCTTCATCCTTAACTCCCACAAGGGGGCGTGGACTTTGTGGCTAGGGACTCTCAGGTCGTGGGCCTCAGAGACCAGCAGAGACCGGGAACAACAGAACTGATTACGTAGCACAGGAACACCTGGAACAGCATAGAACTATCACTCACAGCATTTCTTGAACTAAACTATAATCTACAGAACTCTTGTAGCAACATAACAGGACGTAGACAGAAGACGTAGACAGAAACCTTGTTCAGAGCCTGGCATGCCAACGCTGACCTGTAGATCAGTGCTAAAGAGGAGTCAAAGGCTTCAAATCCAGAGAAAGGTAAACTTGAAGAGCCATTATTATTGAAACTGAACTCTCATACAAGAACGCCAGGAATGTAGCTGTAAAAAAAGACACTCATCCGATATATACAGTATTACCTTACTTTGTCTACAGAAGATGGACCTCCTCTGAGTTATGACAAAATGCCTTAGTTCGGGCACACTTAATGGTACTGGTCTAAAATTATGCATTATTTTGTCAATAATCAGATGTTTTTATATGTTCTTGATCCCAAGGCATGCTTTCTGAAGATAATAGATCATTTAACTAAGATGTATTCCACTCTCTATTATACTGTGCTTAGAAAAATATCATTTTATGTTAGATCTGCACTAAAATGTTCTTGGTGAAAAGATGGCTTAAGTTAATTGATACAGTTCTATCCATTAATTAACCTCATGTACTGAGCTGGAGGGAATGTTAAGAAATTCAACAAAGTCTGAGACTGTTTGAAAATAAAATCTGATAGCTGAATTATTGTATGGATAATTTTATTTATAAAGCGCCACAAATTTACGCAGCGCTGTACAATTCAGCGATACAAGTACAATGCAGACAAGGGAAAAGTGCAAAAAACAATACAAGTAAAATATCCCAAGGATACATCAAAATAAGTGCTAGGTTGTGATTGACACAAGAGGTTGGAGGACCCTGCCCCATGGAGCTTACAATCTTAGTGTAATATGTAATATGTTTTATTTTCAGACCATTTTCTATGTACACAGGCCCTCCCCTGCTGTGCAATTCTCTCATACTGCACAGCTGCCATATTTATAAAAGTCTAAACAGTCGCTTACAGGTCCAAGTTCGCATCAATTCGACACTTCTAAAAATCCGCTTATTCATCAAACTATGCAATGTTGTGATTTGCAACCAATTCAGAAGTTTACAATGGACTTATAATACTTGTGGACTTATAATACTTATCACATTACTTTGAATGCGTATGCCTATGAATTTCAACTACAGTATTTACCAACTGCCATAGTGCATTGAGGAGGTTTCGAATTTGAATCTAAGAAAAAGTACAGGTAGAGTGACGTTTTCTCTTTTTAACAGATCCCTGGGAATCATGAGAAAATGACATCATTAAAATTTACCTGATTGAAATCGCATCACTACAGTCAATATTTTACTGGCTACATGTGAAATAGCAATAAACTCTGTTCACTTTTTGGCCATGCAAATCCACTGTTAAGTGAATAAGGAATAGCTTTGCATCTGTTGGAGCGTCGTGATGGATGCAAATTCACTGTGCCTGGCATATTTTTGCAGCCTTCCTAATGTGTTCTATGGTGCTTTAGATAATCCATATTCAGGAATTGTGCCTGGAAACCCAATTTTTTAAAGAAAAAAGATAAATATCCTACTTTATAGATACAATTTGACTTTATAGTAAATATAAGCGTGCACATGCTGTTGCTTAGGGGCAGCCCCCATATAATTATGTCATGCATGATGTATTCATGCCCAGCAGCAATGTCATCACATTGTATGTTACATGGTTATGCCTGGCTGTGACCTCATTATGTTAGGCCATGATGTAACCACTGATATCATAGCGCTGTGTCCTTTTTGCGAGTGGTGTTATTAAACTAGGCAATCGCTTTTAAAAGTGACTGTGCTTGCCTATGATAGTAACTATAAATAAATTTGAGGAATATGAGTTTGACCGCATACATCAAATACATTAAAACAGGTCTGTAGAGGTTCCCAGATATGGGTGTACATGATCTGCAAGAATGGATTGATATTAGTGTTACATACCGTAACCGCGTTCCAGCGGCATCTACAATACTCAAATGGCCCCGTCCAGTGGGTTTAAAGGCACTTCAGAGGTTTTAAGGGTTTTTTAACTATTATCGCCAATTTATTAAAGATTACTCTCTTGTGGTCTTACATCATTAACTTATAAAGGTGCGAGTTCCAAAGTTTGGCCTGAGGAGGCCATCCAGGCTTTTGAACATCTTAAACTTTTGTTTACTACTGCCCCGATTCTGTGTCATCCTGATCCACACAAGGCATTCTTTTTGGAGGTTGACGCTTCATCTGAGGGAGTAGGGGCAGTCCTTTCGCAAACCTCTCTTAAGGAGAGATTTCATCCTTGTGGATTTTTTTCAAAGAAATTCTCGCAAGCAGAGAGGAATTACACGATTGGAGATCGTGAACTCTTGGCAATAAAATTAGCATTAGAGAATTGGCATCATCTCCTGGAAGGAGCATTGTTTCCTATCACCATTTACACTGACTACAAGAATTTGCTTTTTCTTCAATCTGCCCAGTGCCTAAATTCTCAGCAAGCGAGATGGTCTTTGTTTTTTGCTCGTTTTAATTTTACTCTCACAGTCTGGGAGAGAATAATCTCATAGAGTGGATGCTTTATCCTGTTCATTTGAGGTGGACGATAACTTTTAGCAAAAACCTATGCCTGTGCTTGATTCCCATTGTTTTGTAGCCCCTGTAGGCCTTCATCAGCAACAGGTACCTAGGGGTAAGACTTTTGTGCCTGCTTCTAAGCAGAGATTTATTTTACACTGGGCACACAGTTCACGTCTAGCTGGTCATCCTGGGGTTAATTGAACCATGGAATTAATTTCTCACCATTATTGGTGGCCACAGTGGAGAACATCTGTTAGGGATTTTGTTAATTCCTGTACCCTTTGTGCATGGGTCAAGGTTCCACCAAAGAGTCTGGCAGGGGATCTTCAATCTCTTCCTCCTCCTACTCAACCATGGGCAGAGATCAGTATGGATTTCATTACTGATTTACCTCCCTTGGAGGGGTGTTCAGTTATTTGGGTTATTGTAGACCGATTCTCCAAGTTGGCTCATTTTGTTCCTTTAAAGGGGCTTCCATCTGCTCCTCAACTGGCACAAGAATTTTTTAAGGAAATTTTTCGAATTCACGTATTTCCAGCTCATATTGTTTCATGTCGGGGAGTGCAATTTGTTTCAAGGTTTTAGAGAGCATTTTGTAAACTATTGGGTATCTCCTTAGGTTTTTCTTTGGCCTACCATCCTCAGACAAATGGTAAAACTGAGAGAGTAAATCAATCCCTCGAACAGTTTTTGAGAATGTTCATTTCAGCTCATCATGATAATTGGGTGGAATTGTTACCCTGGGCTGAGTTTGCCCATAATAATTTAATTTCGGAAGCCACGGGAAGGTCTCCCTTTTCAGTTGTCTATGGTTTCAACCCAGAAATACCTTTACCCCTCAAAAGAACATCTTCTGTACCTGCAATCAATCGACTGGTGCAAGATTTATCTGCCATTTGGTCTGAGGTCCATACTAAGCTCTCTAAGACTGCTCTCAGAACCAAATTTTGGGCAGATAAGAAGAGACGACCATCTCCTTTGTTTAAATGTGGAGACAGAGTTTGGTTGTCTACAAGGAACATTCGTTTGAAGGTACCTTCACTTAAATTTGCTTCATGTTTTATTGGACCGTTCCAGATTTTACATAAACTAAATGCAGTGACTTATAAATTGAAATTGCCTCCGTCTCTACACATTTCTAATGCTTTTCATGTTTCGTTGTTAAAGCCACTTATTTTGAATCATTTCACAAAGAGAGTGCCAGTCCTGCCTACTGCTTCTACAGTCTTCTGGAATTTTTGAAATTTAGAACATCTTGGATTCTAAGATCTCCAGAGGGAGACTATTTTTATTTTGTAGATTGGAAAAATTATGGTCCCGAAGAACGCTCTTGGGTGCCAGCTCAATATGTTCAAGGTCCCTGTTTGGTGGCTAAATTTCATTCTAAGTTTCCTGATAAACCTAGGAGGCGGGGCCCTAGAGAAGGGGGTAATGTTACATACCGTAACTGCGTTTCAGTGGCGTCTGCCTCTCCTTCAGCTGCCCGGCTCAGAAGCACTCTATGTGCGGGCAGCCGGCGTCGTGTATTTGAGTGACAGGTGCCGTTGCTAAGCAATGACACCAGTCCCTCCCCTGCTGCCGACGGGGGATTTAAAAGCCAGCATTTTCAGGCATTCCTTGCCTGAATATTGTTGTACGATGGTCCTAAGTCCTGGATAGTTTTAGAGCTAATCCTTGTCTAGTTTTTCATTATTAAAGTATACCTTTGCCTGTGCTCTGTCCCAGTATCTTGTTCCAGAGTCCTGAACATGTACCTTGTCCCTGTATCCAGTACCAGAGTTTTGTGTTTGAATCCTGTCCCACTATCCTGTGCCTGTTCCAGCTGTCACCTTGCGGAGGTTGAGTCCGAGGGCTCCTTACCGGAGAAGACTGGAGGCTCCTTAGACTCCACGCCTCGGATAAACCCATGCCAACTTCTGCAGTGGTAAGAGGGTCCGATTTCTCAGCGATATCAACCGTGACAATTAGCAGAGTACCTTACACACCTTATATACCCACCAAGTCAGCTCATGACATGTGACTTCCATGAATTGTGTGAAGTGGTCATTATAATGTGATTCCACCATCTAAATGGGCCTTCAGTGGCAAGTATGTCTGTATATTCTTAATGAAGAATTTATCAAGTTTTGCTCATGCAAAAAGGTCAAAATTTGTTGTGATTCCCCACATTTTTTAAAAACATATAATGTATATTTACAAAAACATTTATTTCATTAGTACAGCCTAATTTAGTATTAGTTTTGAGGTTAGAGGTGCACGTTAAACAATGAATGGTTAGTCCAAATAAAGTATCATATAATACTACAGTACTCATCCCTCTACTCATATAATACC
>WMED01030600.1:0-10073 GCA_019650415.1 Pipa parva | reverse complement strand
TGTGGGGCTACTGGGGAAGTTTAGTGAAGTAAGGAGCATTACATTGTTGTTGTTTTTTTTTTAATTTTTATAATTGGGTGGAAATTTTATGGCTGGGAGGGCAATCTGGGGCCAATAAGAAGGTTGTTGTGCCACTGGGGGGTATTGTAGGGCCACTGAGGGGTGGGGTTGTGGGGCCACTGGTGGCTGTGGAGGGGGATTAGGGGTGGCTATGGGGGGGTTGGAGGGGGACTTTTACTTAACCCCCTCTGGCAGAGATCAGCAGCCGTGCTGTTGCTGCTGCTGCTGGCAGCCCGAATGAGGAGAAGGAACCCGGAAGCGCTGATCATGTGTGCTCCCGGGTTCCTATTGGCTCCTGTGACCAATCGGGTCACAGGAGCCCTCCTCTGATCATGGAGAGAGTCAGCTAGGACTCCTTCTGTGACAATCCAAGCACTACACCAGCGAAAAAAACGCCTGGTGGAGCGCAGGACCCCTTTCGAGCCAACGTGTGTCTCACGTTGTTGGTACAAACGCACAGAGATGCAACAACGTGAGAGACACGTTGTAGTAGGCATCGAATGGGTTAAATTAAAAAAACGTGACATTAAAACCTTTTCAGTAATGGCCCTAGATTTTTGGTCCCAACTGTACTAAAAATGAAATTTATAAAGAACATCCCCTTTAGCAGATGAGGCACAGTAAATCCTTGATACCCAGATAGAATTCTAGATGCAGGTGTATGTGTAATTTTATTTATAAAACGCCACTGTACAGTTCAGCAATACAAATATAGTACAGACATGGGAAAAGTACATTACACAATACAAGTGAAGTAATTTACATGCATAATATCTTGAAGATACTGTACATCACTTTAAATGCCAGGCCATGACTGAAAGAGAAGGGAGGCCCCTGCCCCGTAGAGTTTACAATCTAAGTGGGAGGAAGAATTACATATACAGATAGAAGGGTAACAAGAGCTGTAACAATGTGCTGGGGGACCCTGGACTATAAATACTTATAATAAATAGCTGCATAAGGATAAAATATAATTTATACATAAACATCAGTGCTAGTGCTCCATAAGGTAGGAATTTAGTTTGGTTTTGAGAGGGAATGTTCCAGGTGGAGATAAAGGGGTACAGAATTCCACATATATGGGGCAGAAAGAGAGAAGGGTTTAAGAGGGGAAGGGGCAGTGTTGGTGAGAAAACTCACCAGATGAAATGAATATATACAGCCTCCACAATATTCAAATATCCAGGGCTCTTAATAAGCATTAAAGATGTTCAGTCAACACTCCAATAATGATGCTTGAAAAATCAAACTCCAAATGACCAAATCCATGATAAAAGTTTGATTTGTGTCTGGGTAATTAGGGTACTATAAGTTTGGCTAACCTATACAGAGGTATTTGTTCTGAGCCTTTAGTGTCCCTTTAAGGATAACTGGTCAAAACCACCTAAAAAAAAAAGGAAGGTGGGGGATTACCATATCCTATGGATTTGATTCTACATCTAGACCAACTTCTAAAAACCTACTTACTACCCCCTCAATTCACAGTTTCTGAAGGACATCTTTGCTCCTAATCTATACGAAATACAAAAGGCAATACTGCCCAACATCTTCCAAATACAGCTTTGGTTACATATTGAGGCACAAATCCTGCTTAAGTTATAACTGTAACCTATAGTGCCGAAGATGCACATTCTCTTGACTTATATACAACCCCCAACTGAACAGGTTTTAAAGATTTCTTTACATTTAACTCCCAGCTAAAGATCTCTTGACTTACATAAAATCCCCAACTGAGAAGGTTCTAAGACTCTCCCAAAACTACAACCAACCAAGAATGGAGTAGAAATATCTCCAGCACGGCAAGTTCCAAGGATAAACCAACAACTGCCTGCAACTGAGTGGGTATTAGGATCTCCTGACATGCACAACTCCAAGCTCTAAGGATCTTCTGATGTCCAAACACCCAAATAAGCATATTATGGGATCTCCTGGCCCCACACAATCCCTAAGTGAGCAGATTCTAAGGGTTGCTTCACCAATATAGTCTCAACTTAGAAGATTCTAGGGATGTTCTACCACAATGACCCTAACTGAGCAGATTCTAAGAATCACTAGGAAGGTACAATGTTCAGCTTTTAGTATTAATCTAATACAACTCTGCAGCCTATAGAGAAGTGTATACAGTGATATGTAGTAGGCACTGTTAGTTAGCCAAACAGATTGGGCAACTGTATGCGGGATATTAACTAATAAATATTTGTTTCTCCGGTTCTTGTGATAAGGGAAGTAGTACTTGGATTTTGTTTGTCCTCATGTTTTGATTCTTTCAAAGGTTAAAATTCCTGGAAAAATTTTGTAAGGGACTCTAATTCCAAACACATGTTCCTGCCCTCTGGGGGGGGGGGGGGGGGGGGGGGGGGGGGGGGGGGGGGGGGGGGGGATTAGCGGCCTGCAATACTTCTCTGTATTGATGTTAAGTATCCTCAGCTGACTGATATCAGCGAAAAGGCCCCACATGCCTGATCCAGGCTCACCACTTCCCTCTCCCTCAAAGGCAGCGCCATATGTGTGCAGTATCCAGTCATTATTAACTGTCACAGTGCCACCGGGGCAAATGGTGCACTATAGTTTCACTCCCAAAGAGAATGTTCTCTTCCTGCTACTTTTACAAAAACTGTCTCATTAACCTTAAAAGAGGGATCCAAATGTTCTAAGAATTGGAAGCGTCATTATGAGAACATTGGAAAAGGAATAGAAAATGTCAGTCGGGATTGGATCCAGAGATGGGAAGTATTTGGTAATACTTGACCTGGGATCATACTAATGAAATCAAATGGAAAAACACTTATTGTAGCTAATAAATTCATCTGCGATTATTTGGTATACCCAGTGTGTTTGTCAATAATTCTTGGACTGGCGATGCAGGTTTAACTGCTGAAATTTGAAATATATTTACTTTACAAAAGGATAGGAAGAGCCAATAGCGCACAGCCAATGATGAATCCATTTTACTCCTCATGCCTGCAGTGGGACTCGCCCACCTTGCAGGAATCCATCCACGTCCACCTTTTATGGAGTGATCTACAAGATCAAAGTGGCTGCAGCTCAAATTTAAAAATATCCATCTGGTCGCAGTGGAAGAGACTCAGCAGTTTGAGGGCAATGTTTAAAGAAGCTGTAAATTCAGTATATTTCATCAAATACAGTAAATGATGTGACCCGTCACAAACCACCAGTCGTACACTATACAAGTGTCTATTATAAACACAGCCAACCCCACTCCCTATTTTCCCATGGGTCAGGGCGTTATGCTAGCAAGAACAGACTAACTGTATGTGGCCTGTAGTTGGCGGATGATAGAGTTTTAACTGGTTCCCTATTCATTTTTACTGTTAATACAACAATTAACAATAACAAATGTTCTAGGCTGTGTGTGAGTGACAGGAGTTACTTGTATACTCCACTTTTTAACATACTTTAATATGTTTTACAAAGATTCTGCTGCAGCACAAATGTATTCTGGGAATATGCACTCAGTGTAGTAGACTGAAAAGTACAAAACTGCTGTATATTAGGGTATATGGTATACACACTATTTATAACATGCAATTCTGCTTTAGTAAAGGGGTTAAATTAATATAATTATTCAAGACTGGAGGGAGATTAGGAAGAGAAAGACTGGGAGAGAGAGATCCCTGCGAAAGAGAGATAGGTGGGATGTTCCCATGAACATCTGGGTTATGAACACCATGAAGGTCTGTAGCATCCACTTAACAAGACCAAGTAGTGCATGACTGTAACATTGTATCAAAAGACAGGAGGAATTATATCAAATGGTGTTAACATAAATACACACAAAATAGTTTTCACTTTGTATCCATTTTCCAGTCCAGCTGCTCCTGTTTTTTCATTTTTACAGAAACAGGTGTTTAAGACTAAGGAGGTTATTCACTAAAGTCCAAATTGTCATATAAAGGTGCGAATTTCCCAGCCAACGACGGTCACACACTACCCAATAGATGGCTATTGTCGTAGCTGTGGTTGCATCTTCATTATGAGAATATTGTCACGGTCGTGACTTTACTATGGGAATCTGCTATTTAGTGAATAAGGAGTAGAGAATTAGGGTGTAGACACACAGTGATGAGAATTCACTTAGTCAGATTCTCATTTTAGTCAATAACCTCCTAACGGGTTGACTGGACCCAGGGATTAGAGGGGCGGTTCTGATTCTGTAAGCCCTGTTCATTTTCTTTTTTTTTTTGCCATGTTTATATTATTGACTGATTACTCTTAAAAAAAGGAGACAAATGGCAGTTGCTCACATTATTTGTGCTGCATGTTTAATAGAAGTAAATAAACTCTCTACCTTGATCTGCTGAAGACTCGAGTGAACTTTGTAGGGAATATGGGTGGTTATAGAATTTTCCCCACAACTTCTGATCATAACTTGGTGCACCCCCGATTCACTTTTATCAGTAAGTGGCTCATCGTTTTATCTATAATCAATATAAGCAAGTGTATCATTATGATTAGATTGTAAGCTCTACGGGGCAGGGACCTCCAACCTCTTGTGTCAACCGCAACCTAGCACTTCAAGTGATGTGTCCTTGTGATATTTTACTCATATTGTTTAATGCACTTTTCCTATGTCTCTACTGTACTTGTATTGCTGAATTGTACAGCGCTGCGTAAATTTGTGGCGCTTTATAAATAAAATGATACATACATTTGGTGAGCAGCTAACGTTCATCAGTTGCAGACAACTCCTCCTGCGGTCGTCCCATTCTCTGTTGTGATTTTGGTTTGGGGAATTGTTGGCTGAATCAGCAGAAGGATGAACAATCTCTGCTCTTGTTCGTTAACCACAAGATGATGCCAGTGATGGGAAGAAGGATACACCAGGCCACACACAAAGCTAACCAGGAGCTAACCGGAATCAAACATCCAACTCCAGCTGGGGACATTTCAGGCCCAAGCTTAGTCTGTCCTCTATTCCTGGTGTTGCTGAGGATAATGTTTTGTGTCCAAACAACCATTCATTTGGGTACTAGTAAAACCTGGCATGAACCCAGATCTGTTCCTTTAATGACATAATAAAGTAAAAACTACAACTCTATAACGACACATGAGGAAGCTGGATGTAGATGCCATAATTCCCAGGTATACAGATGAGACAGCGCCAGATACTTCCCTCAGTTGTCCCTGGTATCATGAGCGCATGCTGTGCCACTTGGTCCCGTTGGCAGAGCTGCTGGTAAATGGAATTCCATAAGGATCATGGCATCCACTGTGGCATATTGCTGTTGGTCACCAGATCAGTGATAAAACATAGGCACAGACAGCTAGGTGGGTTGTCTTTGATCTGCTGAGGTTTATGGGATACATTTATAGCCCTCCTTGTTTCATCTGTTGTGCATCAGTAGCAGAGTTTCGCAACATGGAGACAAAGTATTCTGTTTACATTCATGCAATTTTAAAGATATTTTCCTTTCACATTTCAAAACATGTTGTGTAAAAATAACACATCTGCTTTAGTTTACACGAGTGACGCTGAATGTTGTCCCACAATGCACTGCATGACAGGACCATACCAGGTTTAACACAGGACACACTTTAGGGCATAATGCCAAGTGGTGCTGAAATACAAGGGAGGTCCCAGTGTGAGGGTCCCTCATCTCACTCCCCTGCACCCAATGATAGTCCAACCCCAATGGATAAAGCATTATTACATTTACAAAAATAGTGAAATTAGTTATAAATGTAAAGAGCAAACAAAATTAAACTGGAACTTTGTGGGAATGGTTGATCCGAGACTCCATCTTGGCCATGAAGTGAGACGGAAATGCTGCGTTTCTGCTACAAAGTACTGATTTTAACTTGTGCAAAAGGAAATACTCCACTACACAAAAAGTCCCCGTTAATGTTCCCAACACTCCACATTAGGTTTATATAAATTATAAAACACAATTTAACCCAGACACAGATAAGGCTAAGTTCACACTAGCATATTATGCGCAGCGCACAATACACTAGTCTGAAAAAAAATGTCTCAATGAAAGCCGATAGTACTCACCTAGTTCTGGACTCACTAGCTGGGTCCAGAACACTGTGTTTCGCATTTTGGCCAGCGTATTATACGCTGCTCCCAAAAGGTGACCACACAGGAAGTGATGTTAGCGTACCTAACCTAACCTAGCCTAAAAGGGCAGTGACTGTACATTTTCTATTCTAATCATTGCTGGGTCACAGTATTGAAATCTACATTTTCTCTTCTGATTGTTGCTAAGTCACAGTATTTAAATCCTGAGTCAGGAGATGCAGCGAGACACCATCAGCTGCTCCAGCCAACAGAAAGAGTTAAGGCCTGTGTAGTTACTTGGCTGCTTAGTATTCATTACAATGGGCAAGACAAAGTTAATAGTACAGCAAGACCAAAAATTAAAATGCCTCAAAAGCACTTTTAGTTACTTTATATGCACTCTGTGCTTTTGGTCTGTGTGAGGCAAGGTTAAGGCCGGAGTATATAGAAACATGAGGGGTCAGTATGTATCGGTCTGTATGAGGCAGGGTTAAGGCCAGTGTCGGAGAGCTGTGGTATCAAATTGCACAGTTCTACCATTCGTCTGGGAGAGAAATAATGTGAGAGGCACTAGGAGAAACAGAAAATAATTACATAAGTCCCTGGCCCTGAAAAACACAGTATTCACACAGTGAGAGAGACAGACAGCTAGAGATATGGAGAGACAGAGAGACAGATGCAGAAAGAGGGTTGAGAGGAATCACCCTAACAAAAATAAACCATAAAACAGAGAACAAGATGGAACCAATGGGAAACCCTAAATTCTCTTCCCACAATGTTCTTTACATCCCAGAGTTGTGCTCAAGCATTATGGGAAATAATTAACATGTACAGTGCCCAAAACTCACATTAAGAGTGTGTCTGGGGGAAAGCTTGAGTCACATCCTTGAACTTCAACATCAGAAATATGAATCCCAAGTCCATAAAATCTGGACTGACATTTTGTACATACATTTTAATTAGCAGGAAATTAAATTAGCTCATATACAGGAAAAAAGGGTTTATTTAGTCTCTTAAAGGGCCAGTAAGCCTAAAACACAATTATTTAAAAGTTCTTAGTGTATTTCCCTATTTCCATGGACTGAATGTATTTAAATTGAAGGATAACTCCACCTTTTGACAGCTGTTGCTGGCACCACTGACCACAGCTGAATACAAACTCTATTCTCTCTGTGGATCATTGATCTGCACTTCTCAGTCCTGCGAGCGATCAAACTGTAGGGACACAGCGGCCCTCCTGTATACACATCATTTACCCTCAAACCTATTATCCCACATACACATCATTTACCCATAACCCTATTATCCCATATACACTTCATTTACCCTCAACCCTATTATCTCATATGCACCTCATTTGCCCTCAACCCTATTATCCCATATACACCTCATTTACCCTCAACCCTATTATCCCATATACACCTCATTTACCCTCAACCCTATTATCCCATATACACCTCATTTACCCTCAACCCTATTATCCCATATACACCTCATTTACCCTCAACCCTATTATCCCATATACACCTCATTTACCCTAAACCCTGTTATCTTGCATAGATATATCTTATATATTCTTTCGCTAGTAATGGGAGGAATATCCAATGTTCTGTGCCAGTCTTGATAAAGGGCTGCTGCCCAAAACATGTCACTTTCGCTGTTTGTATCACAGTAAAAGTCAATGGTTTAATCCACCATTCATCGTGCTGCTTCTTCCTAACCTATTTACTTAATGTTACATGAACTTGCTTTGTCTATAAGTTGCACTATAATGGCCCTTTACAGGTGAAAAGTCAAACTTGTGTACTTCCCTAAATGGCTCCTATGTTTCCATGGTTACTGGCCCATCTGGGCTGCAACATTCCCAACAACATGAGAAAGAACAGACCATTAAACAGGAAATTATTACTTCACCTTTCTTTGTGCTTTGGTAAATCCTACACATTTTTTTAAGCCTGGGGGAGTGTCCCTGATGAGTGTCAAGGTATTCAGCCCCACCTCCTTGATTGTCAGCTCTCCTTTTGCTTTGTATGGAATGCTCAGGGATACTCAAGCTGCATCTCTAAGCTGACGTAAGAGTACAACTCTCAGCATTCCCTGACATGTCAGGTTAGATAAAGAGTAGATCATCATAAAACCTAAATATGAGAATGGTTACTGGAGGGTAAGAACACAAAGCTGAACTATGTGCCCAATCCAAACACAAGACTATATGTCAGTCAAGGCAGAAGGAAGGAGCTGGATACCGTACCATAGCAACATGATTTGAACAAATACCACAGCACAAAAAAAACAAAAAAACTTTAGTTAAACTTCCCCTTTAACTGTGCATCTTCCACCCTACTAATCTGCAGAACCACAGGGACTAATCCTCTACCAATCACAATGCTTTTCAGAGGTTTCAAAGTTCAATCCCTTTTTGCATCACAAAAGTTATCCTAACCTCCTCCCCCACCGTTCCGGAAACTTCTCTTGGCCAGATGAGCTGCATGCTTGGCTTGGATCCCAGCTGGATTGAATCTGTGCCAGTGAAAATTCCTGGAGTGGCTGATTATTACCACGCAATTTGGGGGCAGGGACTGGGGATAAAAACCCAAGGATATTCCTCTAAATGCCTCCAGTTCCTCACTTGCGCTGCGCCTTGATGGAGACTGTTCTATTTGCTGCTGGTCCCTTATGACTGCAGAGCAACTCCCATACACTTCATCCAGCTCTTTTGTTTAACTGTAATAATTCTGTTAACTCATATGTTACTGTATGGCAGAGTCAGGAAACATTCCATGTATTGTACAGTGGTTCCTACTCATACTTGCATATCAGACAATGGAAACAAACTCTCAGCTTATCTTTAATGTGGAACTGCCGGGACTGGACATAAACAATAAATTAATGTTCCTGCTGACTGGTATACTAACCTATATACTGTATAGGTACTGATGGGTCACATACTCTGTCCATACAAATAATTCCCTCCCAGGTCAAGTAATTATAAACATTAATATACTTTACCTCTATAACATGTCTGCAATCTAGAACACGTATGTATCTATAACATGTCTACAATGGCTCGGCAATGGATGGCCCGGGAATTGATGACTCGACGCCATCTTAAACTAAATCTTGATTAAACTGAACTAATTATTTTCCCACCTAAACCTGGTCCTGCTCCCTCCTTTCCCATCTCAGTAGACGATGTCATTATTAACCCTGTTACTTCTGCACGTTGTCATGGGGTGATTTTGACTCTGCTCTTTCCTACTCTAAGCACATTACTACCAGTGCTAAAAACTGTCGCTTTTTCCTTTGTGACATTGCCAAGATCCATCCGTTTCTCTCTCAGGCTGCTGCTAACACCCTCATGTGTGCCTTTGTCCTTTCCCGCATGGACTATTGCAATGCCCCTCTAACTGGCCTTTTGGTTTCCTATCTTTCCCCGCTCCAGTCTATTCTAAATTCTGCTGCTAGAATTATCTCCCTTTCTCCCCAGAAGTCTCACTCTCCGCTCCTGTCTGCTCCTTGACTAACAGTTAATAAACATATTATTTACAGTGTTCTACGTTTGACATTCAAAGCGCTTCGCTCTGTTGCCCCTCCCTACATATCTTTCCTTGTTTGCTTGCATAAGCCTAGCCGTCAACTCTGCTCTTCAAAAGGCAACTTCCTTTGGGAACCCCTCACCAAGACTGCCCCGTTATTGTCTTAAACCCTTCTCTCTTGCTGCCCCTTATCTTTGGAATTCAACCCCTCTACCTCCGCCAAGAGCAATCCATCAATATCTTCAAATCTAAATTAAAATCTTTCCTCTTGGAGCACTAGCACTGGTTTTCTTGTCTATATTTTATATTTACGCAAGTATTTATTCAAAATGTGTATACTCGTGTATAAGTCGAGAAATTTTAGTTAAAAAAAATCATTTAAAATAGTACAGTAGACTTACACTCACCGGCCACTTTATTAGGTACACCTGTCCAACTGCTCGTTAACACTTAAT
>WMED01030598.1:0-10073 GCA_019650415.1 Pipa parva | reverse complement strand
GAAAGGGAAGGTTGGGGCAGCACAGTATAGGGAAAGAGAAGGTTGGGGAAGCACAGTGTGGAGAAAGGGAGGGTTAGGGCAGCACACCACACTACCATGCACGTTTTTATCTGCTGTGCTGTAGAGCACTGTATGGGGCAGTATGGGGAGAGAACTGTTGTAATGTATAGGGCACTATGGGGAGGAACTTCTGCACTGTATGGGGCACAATGAAAGAGAGACTGCTGGTGAGGGTGCATTTTGGCATTGTCACCTAGGGCACCATTAAACCTTGCCCAGGCACGGACTTTGTGCTTCTATAGTGTCCAAAAATTATGATAATTATCAATTTAGCTTTAAAAATAGGTCTTTAGGCCACACTTTCTGAACAAAGCACTATAAAAAAACAGTGGGACTGGGTGAGACCTGTTTAACATGGCTGCTATCAATAAACATAAAAACAGACAGATAATAAGATTCATGAATTCAACTTGAATGATTAACATTTTAGCAATTGCAGTATTTGCATACTTTCCATGTTAATCCAAATATGTCCTTTGAAAGCTGAAACTGCATTGCATGAAAGTAGCAGTCATAGTCACATTCATTCTTTCTGAGTGTCTTATAATTTTACAATGTAAACCAGCACTTACTGTCCTTTAGAACAGGGGTCGGCAAAGTTGTTTTGGAAGGGAGCCATTTCACTCCCTCCTCCAGCGGCAACAACTATCTTGTGAGCCGCAGGAGGAGGGAGGTGTGCCCTCTCCCGACCACATGACCACCGACAGCCAATCAAAAGAGCCGTCGGCGGTCATGTGCAGAGCTTGGGCAGTGCACTCCAAGCCTCAACAAGGAGGTTAAAGATCCGCAAGTGGCTCACGAGCTGCACTTTGCTGACCACTGCTTTAGAATATCATAGGAAGACTGCATATGAAACATTTTCATTTGTTAGCCTAAAAGAAAAAGCTACAGTGTGCATATGTATGCTGATTTGCTCTGTATGCCAAGGATCTTTTTCAGTCTGATAAAAAGCAAGAAGACATTGAGGGGGTTATTGACTAAAGTCCAAGGGGGTTATTGACTAAAGTCGGAATTGTTGCGTATAGTTGCGAATTTGCCAGATAAAGACAGTCGCAATAGGCTACTACTGTCGCATCTTTATAATGAGAATATTGTCGCAGTCGCGACTTTATTATGGGAAAACTGTTGCAATCTTAACTTTAAAAAATTGTCATGACTTTACAATGGGGAAATTGTATCAGATTTACTATGGGAATCCGCTGACTGCGAATTCAACAGTCAAATTCACACCTTAGTGAATAACCCCCGAATTGTTACATAAAGGTGTGAATTCGCCAGCTAACGACAGTCACACACTACTCAACAGATAGCTAGTGTTGCAAACTTCATGTTTATTACTGACTTTACAATGAGAATATTGTGATTGCAACTTTCCTATTGTCGTGGCCACAACTTTACTAAGGGAATAAGTCAATTATCAATTAGTCAATAAGGAGTAGAGAATCAGGGCGTGGCAACCCAAAGTGATTAGAATTCTCTTCGACAGTCGAATTCTCACTTTAGTCAATAACCCCCTGAGTTGTAGAGAGAGATGTGCAAGATGTGGGATGTATGAGTAAACTTTAAGGAAGGCCCATTCTCTGTAGTCTGCACTTTTCCCACAACTTTCTAAAAACACAGACTAATTTAAAAAAAACAACAAAAAAAACCTCCTCTGAGAGAGGAATGAGTCATATCAAGCATGTCTACTATCAACAAACTAGCATTCATTGGGTGTTTCCACTTCTACAGTAATATTGAAGCAGTTAAGTGTCTATTTCTCAAAAACAGTAGCAATCAGCTGATACCAATTCATGGCTAGCTCCACTCCTATTCAGACCTTCTGCTGGATATTGCAAGCATAAAGTGAACATGCTCATACTTCTTTTCTGTACACAAGTAGAGAATTTACAGACACTGAACTGCAGTTTAGGGCTGTATAGGCAAAAAGCACTAATGAAAAAGAAATTAGTATTTCAGTGTAAGAGGAGAACTATAGATTCTTATATCAAAGGGTGATTCACAAGGGAGAGGGAGGGGAACTCACCAATTGGTGAATTAATCTGCAGCACTACATCTGAACAGAGCAAGTGCAGGAACAAATTTGTGATATAAAACTGCTACTGAGCTTGATCTATTTAACGAAACTGAAACGAAGTGAGTTCTGCCTTCCTTTTTTAGATCAATCAGTGAGTGTCCCACCCTGGTGTGGGTGTTCTCTTTCACATTTTGAAACTGAAAGAGAACAACCCCACCAGAAGCTAACCCAAGACCTCTGCTTGTGCAGTTCATAAACTACAGCGACAGAGATACTTTGTAGATACTTGGGTACATGGCTTGTAATAAAGCACAAGTTAAAGGGTAGCACCAATAAAGACCATTAGCGGTCAAAGAAGTCAATGGATAAAGTCAATAGATCTTCAATAAGTGCTGCTCTTCAAAAAAACATAACCACCAATGATAGACACAAAGTATTCTGTAAAAAAACGCACAAGAAAGGCAATGGTGCCTTATCAAAAATAAAATGTTCAGAAGAGTAAAAACCAAAATGCCAACACACAGCTGTGAAAACAAAATGAAACATACACCCAATGATGCAAAATAAGTGTAAACAGTATAAGTAACAATGCCTCTATGGAGGCAGAGGCTCACAATATTTACTGGGAATCAGTTCATTTAAAAAACCACTCAGCAGTGATGATAGTCATCCGTGATGCAGGAAGCAAAGGTAGTCAAAATCACTTGATAATCACTTGTAATAAAGGTCTCTTTGAGGTCAATATTGAGAAGGTTTTCCTTTACTTAGATTACTCATCCCAAATTCAACACCAATGACAATATTTCTCTGGGATTAAGAAGGCACTCCAAAAAAAGAAACACCCTAATTGACAATGTATAATAGATTATAAACCATGTAGTTCCTACAACAAAGATAACATCCAAACACAATGTCATAATGTTAAAACCAAGAGAAAGAAATTCATGTAAAATACCACCTTTTATATGTAGCATAGTTATCTCTGACTACCAAAATGAAAATAATCACAGCTACAATTGTTTGCTAAAATTGAATGTCGCAATAAAGAAATATTTGAAAAAAAAAAAAAAAGAAGAGACTCCAAGACTGTCATGCAACAATATGGTGAAAAGAAACCTAAAAAAAAGCACACAAAATAAAAAAAATGCACTAAATAGTGCCTTATCAATGTGAAACCAGATTAACAGCTGATTGGAATCTCACTTAATGCCTAATTTTACATGCATCTGGTGAGCATTTTATCACACTATTGGTGAGGAGTTTAGGATTCACCTACGTTTTGGAGCACATTTGATTGAAGTGCTTTAATTTTTTTTTTTTTTTTTGTAATGCATTATATTTACCAATTTTTGGACACTCTTTAGTCTTATTTTGTTTTTTTGGGCTTTACTATTCATCTACTGTTCATTTGGTTTCACATTGATAAGGCAATATTTAGTGTGTTTTTTCTTTTGTGTGCTTTTTTCTAGGTTTCTTTTCATCATCTGATTTTTTTTGGGTGTTCAAGGCACACGCTTATGAGAGGAGCTGCACAAGATTTGGAATTTATTTATTATTGGATGTTTGTGTTTATCATTACCACTATTTTTTTTACTATTTATTGTTAGCGCTGCTTATTTTTACACTTCTAAATGCAATTATATGAGTTCCCTAGCTGTCCTGCCAGGACCTCTGCAACCCTTCTACAGCTCCCCAGTGTTGGCAACTAGTACCTCCCTTGGATCCCAGTAAGTCAACTGTTTTGGTGGTGATGGTGTCACTGCAGAAAAGGTAAATGTGAAGAACCAAATATAACACCTATTTGCACTTTGGAGAGGAATTATGCTACAGCTCAAGATATCAAGTAGTGTGCTGTCCTTTTGGCCACATAAATTAAGTTGGAATGCAGGAGATTACAGAGGGAAAGCTGACACACATGTGCTAAGTAGTAAGTAGGGCAAAAATGTCCAGGGGAGGGTACCTTTTCATGGAAAACTGGTCATTACACACACATTTCCTGGTGCAGGAGTTTATCAGTGCTGCCTACTCAATCATTCTGTGTCACATGAAACATCTACTGGGGAGAAATACTTCTCACTAAGGTATAGTACTGTATATGTAAAGATGTAATTTGACTATAGTTCCCCATTTAACTACCCTATATTGGGCTATCTCCGAGGACAAGTATAAGAACAGGAGTTTCTCCAGCACAGGCTAAGTGTAACAGACTTTAAAAAGAGAAAGAATGAAAGCAGTGTTGACCTGGACCACCAGGACAAGGAGAAAATGCCCAGTGGGTCCTGCTGGAATTTCACATTACACCATCTTGGCATTTTATTGAACGTAGTAAAAAATGTAAAGGTTTGTATAGAAAAAAGAGGTAGGGGACAAGTAATGCATAATTACTGAAGATGGGAATAAGGACAAAAAAAATCTTTTGCTTAGTGGGCCACTGATATCTTGATATTTTGTTTCCTGGTGGGCCACAGAACTGTCTGTCACTGAATGAAATGAAAATGACTAGGAAGTTCGAGATTATGGTAGCCTGTTTTACAGAGGTGAATTTTCCAGGAATGTTTGAGGAGTCTGAATGGACAAGTTATGGAGTTCCACAATGTACATAGGCCAGGAGAGAAATCTTGGGGGTGGAGGAAATACTTATCATATATAATCAGGACAAACAAAGTCAAATTGAATTTACAAGTAACAAAAGAGAGGAGATGTGGAAGCTTCATTACTGATTGCTTTTTAAGCTATTATGAAAGTTTTTAATTACAGACAGAGCAAGTGCAAAGCCTGACAGACAAATTAGCACAAGCATCATGATTAGTGAGATAAATCAACCTAGCTGTTACATTTATAATGGTTTAGCGATACAAGATTGTGCTAATAGCAAGAACTGTAAATAAGATAAACAGAGGAAAGACACACCACAGTGAGAAAATAGGTTTCAAGGTCTAAATGTATTTTTATTTTGTTTTTTAAAGAAGCCATGTGTGTTATAATTGATAATATACACCTTTCTGTACTTTGTTGAGGTGTGCCTATGTCAAAAATAATACACTTTTTATCATGTAGAAACAGAAAGCAAAAGCACAGATAAAGTGTATTGCAAAGTTTTTAATGCATACAGTTTCCATGTCAAAATATACAAAGTGTGCAGTACACACAGATAAAAAGACAAGACGGACTGATATGCCCTTTGGACACAAGGCAATAATCTATAATATGGGAGGAACATGCTGGGGTAAACAAGTGATGGTATATGCTATTTATTACCATTTTTATTTTGGTCAACAACCCCTTAAAATAAAGTGGTAAGAGCAAAATGAGATTGAAAATGAAGCAGTAGTATAATAAAATACCATAACAAAAATGGCAATACCAGTAAAGGCAGACTCTCCCAAGTGTCCCAGATTCCATGTGACAATCCTGTTCTTTTGAATCTGGTCCCAAGGGTCTCTGTCTCATCCTGATCTCCTTCCACCCCTGCTTCTGATTCACGCCTGCCTGACATACATCACCAGCGCACAGCCAATCAGGAGAATGTGAGCAGGGTGCCAGCAATGTCACTTTAAATCTTTGAATTTTGTCAGTCGTTCCATGTATACCAACCTCAAAAATAAATGTGAATGATAAAAACTAGGCCAATGACAGCAATTGACGCATACATGTAGTAATCGTTTTGTAAATATATATTTATTTTTTTCAAAAGGTACCTTTAAACAGCGTTTCTCTCTGTCATCTTCCCTGTCAGCCTTCCTTTTCTTTCCTGAGTCGGGTGGGTGGGGCTAAATGATGATTGACATTATAGCTCCTCCAATCAGATCTCTTAATACATATATTTACAAAAACGTTGATTTCATTAGTGCAACCTAAATTAGTATTAGTTTTGAGGTGACAGGTGCACTTTAATGTAGTGATGTGAAAATGACAAGAATTCATTCTTACTGGCTGCAATTTCCCTTTTAACTTCTGAAAATATATGGCTCAGTGTAGCAAATGTCTTTACTGTTTAAATAACTTGATGTTACTCGAGAATGTGTGCAAAAACACAGATTTATGCTTTTTTTTGCCTTTTTTTATTTAGATGTTTTACAGTTGCACCGTAAATCGTCAGCCCCAAGGGTGTTGGGTGTAGTATGATACATTTGAAACATTGTTGCTTGTTATGTTAATTCTGATGCAAATGCTTTTTGCATAATTTGACATGAAAACAATGTTTTTGTATTGATTTTTTTTTTTTTTTGTAGAAAATGAGGTGATGATGCACTGTTTAAATTATGACAACTCAGTAAAGGTCTTTAGGCTTTTCATGACTTTGTGCCTGTGTATTTTTAAGACTATTGTGTTGTATACTGATTGAATAACATATGGGGAAAGAATGAAACCTATATACCACATCCCTTATTTATTTGCGTAAGCACACCTGATAAAGGGTTTGGCGCTCAGGGAAGCATGAAGCTCTGCAGACCCTGCAGTGTATCATGAAGCTCTGTAGTGTACCATGAAGCTCTGCAGGCCCTGCAGTGTACCATGAAGCTCTGTTGGCCCTGCAGGGTACCATGAATCTCTGCTGGCACTGCAGGGTACCATGAACCTCTGCAGTGTACCATGACTCTCTGTAGGCCCTGCAGTGCACCATGAAGCTCTGCAGGGTACCATGAAGCTCTGCAGTGTACCATGAAGCTCTGCAGGCCCTGAAGGGTACCAGGAAGCTCTGCAGTGTAACATGAAGCTCTGCAGGCCCTGAAGGGTACCAGGAAGCTCTGCAGTGTGCCATGAAGCTCTGCAGTGTACCATGAAGCTCTGCAGGCCCTGAAGGGTACCATGAAGCTCTGCAGTGTGCCATGAAGCTCTGCAGGCCCTGAAGGGTACCAGGAAGCTCTGCAGGCCCTGAAGGGTACCAGGAAGCTCTGCAGTGCACCATGAATCTCTGCAGTGTACCAGGAAGCTCTGCAGTGTACCAGGAAGCTCTGCAGGCCCTGCAGGTTGGCACAGGGTACTAGGGGCATAAAAACCATCTTACCCAGCAGGTGAAAGGCTGGCTGTGCATTTGCCATAAATTATGGAAATACTGTACTTTTGCCACTGTTTGTGGCTGAAACGTTAAGCAGTGATGATTTTTAATAAACCCAATGTAGATAATACTGACTGACTGTCAGACTGGGAAGGTTTGCCTCTGGGTTGGTGTTTCTAAGCATAGCAACAGCGCACAGACAGCAAGCAGCATCTTGTTACCCTAGCCTAGGGTAATATCTGGGGGCAGAAGTCTGCGACTGAATAAGGGTAACCCTATGTGACAGGCTCCCACCTCGTTACCTCATACTTTCACTTCAGTATGTTGCTTTACTCACCCCTACACACTAATAGCCACACGTCCCTTCCCCTTTCATTAGTGACTCAGCTGTAACCCAGCAAGCCCTTTCCCAGCATCCCCATCCCGAAAGTTTCCTCTTACCTGGCAGTGCCTCGGACCAATAGCAGGCCAGGAAGAGCACACCTGTACTAGTCCCGCCCCTCAGTATGACACTCCTTCTCCACACAGCAGAGATCAGTACAGTACAGGGAGCAGCAGGGGAAGATTACAGTACAGGGAGCAGCAGGGGAAGGTTACAGTACAGGGACTGAGAGAAAGAAGCGGGACAGCCAACTCACATCCTCTGTCTCCCATCCCAGGTCCCTGATATGGGGTTAAAGAAAGTCCGTTCAGCAAGTGCAATGCTGTTGGTGCTGCTGGCACTCCTGCAGGTCAGTGAACAACTGCTTTTTCATATGAACTGTGTACCTGAAACATGAACTCTAACCATTTCCCTGTATATCTGTGTAAACTGTGCCAGCTTATAAATGCCCCTCTGAGTGCCAGAGTCTGAGTGCCAGGCACCTGTCACTGAAATGGTCATTTACTTCTTAACCAAGTGCTGTGATATCATTGCCCTGCCTGTTAATTGTCCTGACAGATATAAAAATACAAAAGGAAGTGAAAGGAGTGCCCCATCCATCACAGTCATACCTAACATGGGAACAAAATATACAGGATAGTTAGCTGAGCGCCCATACTGTGTAAAGACAACAGATTAGCTGCCAGTGTGCATTCATAAGGGCCACAGTACTCTGAGCTGTCTACTGAGGATGGGGAGGGGGCACTTTTGCATATGTTACATGGGATATTCATTTGATTTCTGTTGATTAGAAACCATTTTATATATATATATATATATATATATATATATTTTTTTTTTTTTTTTTTTTTTTCTAATAACAGGTCAGGGAAGGGCTTTCAGAATGGACAAAATGTTACCTGGGTTTCACCCAGGAAAGGTATACATTTCCAGTACCGAAGAACCTAGAAGCAGATACAGAACTAGGAAAAGGTAAGACAAGGGTTCCCTTTTTGCTTTTCTGTGTTCTTATGCAGTTCCATGTAGCGGCAGATTAAACGTCTGAAATGTCTTGGAAGCCACTTATCAGTGTGATAACCACCTTGGAAACTGTTTGATTGCCCCTTGAAGTAAATTGTTCATCTTAATCTTGTGCGAAATGAGTTTGTTTAGAACTTTACTGCTTTACTTTACTACTTTACTACAGATCAAACCCATTAATCAACTGATGGCTAAAATTTGTTTCTATGTATATAATGAAGCAAAGGGGAGCTATAAAATTAATATTGTAAGATGTCATATTTAATTCTTTTAAATACAGATATGTTTCAAAATTGTATTATTATGTAACTAAGTATATATATATATTACATGACATAACTTTTTTTTTTTAACAAAAGTAATTTAGAAGTAGTTGTTAAATGTCGCACCTTTTTAACCTGTTGGATGTATAGATGACATCACCAGCCATCTAGAAACATTACATAGTTATAGTACATTTAAAAAGTGGTGATTAGATGAGCAGATGTTAATAATACTATATTACAGTAAATAATCACAAGGGTTGATGTGATTTATTTTATTTCAAAACTGGACATATTTATAGAAAATATATAAATTTATAAAAAATGTTTTGCATTTGTACCTCAAACAAGCATGTTTTTATGAATGAAACAGAAAACATAGAAATTTTGTTTTGAGAAAGTTTGATTCAGTCCTCTTGCTTACAGTGTTGATTTTGAGTTTTCAAGGCTAGATAGGCGTGGATTGGACAATATGATCATACTGAACCAGACCTTCTGGTAGTTATGTCCTTCACAGAGATACTGACATTCTCTGATGCAGTTAATTGATCAAGGCTAATGAAAAACTTATATCTTAATGTTGACTTGTAATGCACTGTACAATAAATGGCTTGTTCTTAACTCTTCTTAAACAACACTGACTTGAGCAGGTATTACCTGGATATCTCTTTAAATGTGTTTTTTTTTTCTTTTGGAAAATAGTATTGTTTATTTATATAAAAAGATAATAATAATACTGTAAAAAACATAACAGTAAAAAGATTTCCTTTTGTTTTAAAGAAAATTCTCTGTCTTTTTTTATGAGTTATTTCAAGCTGTATAATTGAAAGCAAAAAATATCACTTAGCTTTTAGTGTCCAAAGTCTGCTTTTTGTAATGGGCTAGTCTAAGTGAATGTGTGTTTGACATTCTAACTGAGATGCACTAGCAAGTCTTAATTGGATTATACTTCTGTTGTGAATCTACTAAGTCGGTACTTCATAACAGGGTCTGGCAAACTGGACATTGACCTCTTTAAATTAGGCCTGCGATGATAGATGCTTCTAATGTATCCAAATAGTCCATACAGGTGTCATTAACTGTAACCATGCACCAGCCACATCCATTTTTATACATATGACTAAAAGCAACATTTAAAAATGCATCTAGTAGGGGTTTATGCTTCCCTCTAACCTTGTTGATTGTTGGCGTGCAATTAGTTTAATTAAATGTTATTTTGTATAATGGAATTTTGTGTGTTCATCTGTATTTAAAGTGTACCTGTCACCTCAAGATTTGAATACTAAATGAGGTTCTACTAGTGAAATAAACTTTTTTTAATATACAGTATAT
>WMED01030597.1:0-10073 GCA_019650415.1 Pipa parva | reverse complement strand
AAACTATAACTGCACTGTTGCTGGTCATGGTTTATATAGCTGGCTTATCTTTGCTCGATAGAGTGATCACGATAATCGGTACGATTTTTGAAAAATCATTGGAAATTGTAATAAGATAACACCCGATATCGTACCAATTTCAACTTTTCAACACTACTCACAAGCTCTATTGTATGTAAGTATGTATAATTTTATTTATAAAGTGACACAAATTTACACAGCGCTGTACAATTTAGCAATATAAATATAATACGGACATGGGAACAGTGCATTAAATAATCACTTTACCTGCTAGGTTGTGGTTGAAACAAGAGGTTGGAGGTCCCTGTCCTGTAGACCTTACAATCTAAATGGGAGGAAGACTTAAATACACAGATAAAGGGGTAATAAGAGCTGTAACAATGTGCTGAAACACTGGTCAATAAATATAAATACTAAGCATAAATAACTAATTAAGAATTAAACAAAATATAGTATATATACATAAAAGTCAGTGATAAATATCAGTGCTAGTGCTCCAAAATGTAGGACTTCAGTTTTCTTTTAAAAGCACAGAGGGAATGTTCCTGGTGAAGATAAAGGGGTATAGAATTCCAGATGTGGGGGGCAGAGAGAGAAAAGGGTTTAAGACGAGAAAGGGCAGTATTGGTGTGTGGCATGCAAAGCTGGTTGCTTTGGGAGGAGCACAGATGATGTTGAGGAATGTACAGGCAAATGAGTGAGAAAATGTAGGGAGGGACAACAGAGTGAAGTGCCTTAATTGACAAAAGGAGAACACTGTAAATGATTTGTTTGCCTATGGGGAGCCACGGAGCAGAGACGAATTGGGAGAAAGACTGTCCCCTTTGGAAAGAGAGGGGCAGAATTCTGGCAGCAAAATTTAGAATAGACTAGAGTGGGTAGAGGTGGGAAGTTGGAAGACCAGATAGAAGAACATTGTAGTAGTTCAAGTGGGATAGAACAAGAGCATGTATGAGAGTGTTATCCTTAATAATAAGGATTGCAGAGAAAACAGCTTTTCTCATTATTTTTCTGGACTCAGCTCTTTCTTGTGCCATTGTATCACCCATAATATGTTAAAGATACAGGTATTTAGAGATGCTCAAGTGGATTCTGAGTGGTATCCAATAAGCGAAGGAACCTTTTTCAGAGGTTGTCCATCAGTGAGCTACTTCCGGGGTCCTAAACCTACCACTTTGAATCCCTAAGCGGTGTGTCTGTCCAACATGGCTAGAATACACCAGAAAAGTAAGCCCACTATACTCCCTGTTGGGGGTATTCCACTACCCAAGTAGCCTAGCCTGATTACTCTAACCACTACAGGTAAGCTATAGCTGGAATCTAATCTCATCTAAATCTAAATCTAAAGAATCTTCTGATAATCCTCCACCAGGAGGTTAGAGGTTCTGCCGGTGCAAGACCATGTGGTCAAAGACAAGGATCCACCCACTACATAGGCATATATTATTTAGGGTGGACCTAAATCCATTACATCACAATATAAAGAAGGCTATGATATTGACTGAATAAGTAATTCCACAGAAGAGAGTTATTATAACATAGAACAATCACAAGAAAAGATCAGTGGTATACAGAAACCTTAATTATTAGGGGGAATTCATCATAGTCCGAAGTGAGGTGCGGAGTCTTCGCCTTGCTTCACACTGACTGATATGCGCTATCTGATGTCCTGCACGCGGACATCAGCGAGCGCTTTAAAGGGATTCCAGTCTCGGCGATACCAAAAGAGTCGCCTCACCTCGACTGGAATTGCTTTAAAGTGCTCGCTGATGTCCACATGCAGGACATCAGCGAGCGCATATCAGTCAGTTCAAAGTGAGGCGAAGACTCCGCACCTCACTTCAGACTATTGTGAATTCCCCCCTTAATGTCAGAGCTAGCCATTTATAGTTTACAGGAAGTCCCATACTCTTCCTGTGTGTACTGTGTTTTATATAAATTACAACCACAGAACTAGTGATCTTTATAGTTATCTAGTTTAATATAGACTAAATCCTAGTCCTTTTCTAATAACAAAGGAACCTAGGGTGAAATAAAGTCAATTATTCCTTCATGGTAAATGATGGTCCAGCTATACCCTTGATTATCTTGTATGCATATTTCTCATTAAACCAGTTCTATTATTTAACCTACAATATAGTTACATAAGGTTCCTTTCACTTACACTGTACATGGTTCAATAAGCCACTCAAACAGGTGCATATTGCTTATTAACTATCTGTGTTGTTTCCATTACCTACCAGTTTAACTACAAAATACATATTTCCCCACTGATCCATCAGCTGAAATTCATAGTAGACTTCCCCTTTGCACATTAGTTTCATTATTAACCTTTATTTATATAGTGCTAACATTGTTTCCACTTTTCTTTTGCAGAGAACAGGCAAGCTCACTCTGCATGATGTTGAAATGCCCAGCCAGGCAGTCATTGGTATCAAACTGGCATCAGAGCAGGTCTATTTCAGTCCACTGTTGATTGTTAGCATACATTGGTGGCAATAGTTCACCAGATGGCAGCTGCTGCTTTTAACCTCTCTTGTCAGTACATCCTCCAGCTTAGCAAAAAGTTTTAAAGTGAACCTATCAGGTCCTCTTACAAACATGTTTTTGAGAAGCAGAAAGCGGGGCTAAAGGGAAGACTGACATTGAAGCTTCTCCATTCGAATCTCTCAAATCACAATATAGCAGGGATCTGATAGGAGGAGCTTATTAAGTAAATTTTCCCTTTAACCCCCCCCCCTCCCCCCACACACACACACCTCCAACTCGAGCTTGGAGTCAGACATTAGGGCAGAGAAGAAGCAGGGAGTTTGATGTTGACATGTGGTGTTGTAAACAATATATATTTCTAGATTACTCCTCAAAGCATCTGCATAGAAAAGAGTAAAAGTAATAATGGCACGGAGTCATTTTATGAAACACATATGTTATTTATGTATGATAATTAGCTGTTATAACAGAGACATTTAATAAATAAAAGAAGTGTATGCTTAAGAAACATTTCGAGGAGTAAATGAGAATCAGACAAATTAAGTAAAATTGTTCATATGTGTACAGGTGTGAATCATCAAATATTCCATTAGTGTGATCACTGTGTGCTCCAGGGGCATAAACTGGCCACCTCAGGTCCCTCTCCCCACAAAGCATTTGTGTATATGCATGCACATGCTGGTAGGTGGGAATTCCACATCTGTTACCTCAGGTCCCTCTCCCCACAAAGCATTTGTGTATATGCATGCACATGCTGGTAGGTGGGACTTCCACATCTGTTACCTCAGGTCCCTCTCCCCACAATGCATTTGTGTATATGCATGCACATGCTGGTAGGCGGGACTTCCACATCTGTTACCTCAGGTTGCAGCTTGCAGTGGAGTCATCAGGGAAATACAGTGGCCCAGGCCACTAGACTAGGAGGTCCTGCTTCTGTGAAATAGAAAATGGACAGTTTAGGACTCCAGAAGTAGCCCACTGATGGACTATCCTGCCCTGGTTTCTACCATATATAATGAACATTGGTGGATGCACACTTTATGGGACAGTCCTCTAGATGACACCACTGACATAACGGAATCTCGCTGTCCTAGAAGCATGTAAAGGTCCTATACATTTTAAACTGGCCTAACTATTTGACTATCTCACTGAACAAGCAGCCTTAGAACTTAGTCAACCAGTTTGAGCTCGCATCATGGCCTTTTGGAGAGGTGCTCTAATCTACGGCCACTAATAAAATGTTTTCTTAAATTACACCAACTCAAATTTACCATGGTGAGTGGTTGGGCCATGACAGCAGTACAAATATACACTTATGTTTGTGAAATCTCCCCAGATGACATTCTTCTTTTTAACACTGTTCTTGCATAACTATATTCTATTCTTTATTTTCTATAATATTTAACCTTGCCTCTGCAGCTTCTCTTCCTGTGTCTGTCTCATACTGATACTAATCGTATTGTATCATTATACAATGCATATGCATACTAATAAATAAAGCAAAAAAAAACAAAAACCTTTGCACCATATTAGGCAGTAGATGATATGTAACAGTATTTACTCCCACTGTGAATAAAAAATATCCGTGTATCCATAGCACAGTATGGAAGCTGTATATAAATATATATATATATATATATATATATATATATAGTAAAACGAGTGAAGTATAATAGCATATGCACTAAAGATATATTTTCCTGCAATTTTGTAACATAACTTCTCTTTTAATAAATAACTGTTACTGTTAATCATTATAACTGAGGCAGTAGAGTTATGCATTTCCTTTCATTATAACTGAATTACTGTTATCGCATGTTGCTTATGTATTTACACCCCAAAAAATAAAAGTTATTTCTCCCTGTTATTTCCAAGGACTGTATTAGCTTGCTATTTGTAGCAAGGCCTTGCAATTAGCAATTTTACAGTCACTGTTCCATCATGATCACAAAAATATTTCAAAGCATATTTTTGCATCAAGCACTTGTAACACCAAGATGTCTGTGTGTCAATGACTCCCTCTGCTGAAAGCTAAACATTCTGTTTTACAATACAACCTTTGTCCTACTCACAAAAGGAGAATACAGATTTCTACACACTTGCATAGATTATGCACTGCTTGCTCAACTCTGATTACAATATTTTTTTAAAAGATATAGGACTAGATAAACAATACAGTCAGCAATACAGTACAGAATATTAAAATGATAAAACCAAATATATCTGAGAAACTCTTGTATAAGAGTTTTATATTGACAATGAACTAATTTATATCAAGGTTTCAATTGTATTTTACATGCTGTAACAGGTTGAAATAGTTTATATCTGTTATTGCATATAATGTGTTATGTTATTTCTTTACTGGATGATTTTTCCACTGCCTTTAATGTAGTGTCAAATAATGTTCTCAACACCAGCATCAAAACCAGTGTGAAAATGCATAGAAAACACAGCTCTTTTATGCAATGTTGACCTTAAAAAAACTCACAACTTTTACCGTAAGTGTTAAATCACCACCATAATGCCTCTGACTATTAATGAGAAAGTGTCTCAAAACATTTTGTCAAGGTTATCACTGAACATATTGTCATGTGTTTACCGTATGTTTTGTATGTGTATTAATGCAGATTTCAATGCCAGCATCAAAACGCACACTGTGACACTGACCTTGCATAGGTCTTTTATCTCTGGTGCTTGACCAGGCTTACCAGGCTGAATTAGTGAAAACTGTGGCTTGTTGATAGCACCATAAACTGTGACATGGGAAGTTCTGTCACTGCAGATGAAGTCAAAATTTGTCAGGGAGCCTGGTCCATAAGTATAAAATTCAATTCTCTTTATAAATGTTATGGATTATAACCAACAACAACGGGCAGTGTGGTGGCTCAGCAGTGGGCAGTTAGCACTGCTGCCTTGCAGCACTGATGTCCTGGGTTCAATTCCACCCTGGACTTCATCTGCATGGAGTTTGTACCCCTGCACTTGTGTAGGTTTCCTCCCACAATCCAAAAAAAAAAAAAACCCATACATCTGTGTGTGACAAAATAGGGAAGCTAGATTGTAAGCTCCATGGGGCAGTGAATGATGAATCTCTGTCAAGCGCTGCGTAAAATATTAGCGCTATATAAGGATGAATAAATAATAATAATTAAAAATGTAAAGTGCAAAATTAGCTATGATCCTCAAAATAAATAATTTATCTAATAAATTAGGAAATTTAACGTTCTAAATTTTTGATAAAGTTGACTTCAAACTATCTGAAAAAACTTTGGCACATTATTGGTAAATCGTCTTACCAACCACAGGTCAAGGTTGGATTTGTCCCACGAAGATGGCAGACAATATAAGTAAGGTGTTCAGTCTGAATGCATTAGTCCATATTCCTTTATTCTTGTCAAATGCCTGTTATACTTGCAATTTATTGCCCAAACTGTGCTGGCATTTAATCTTTAAATCATTGCATTCTTTATATAGAGTTTAGATATAGTGCTGATACTTGTGGAAGTAGCTGAAGGATACACTAACATGAGAACTCCTCAATGGGAAATTGTTTCCAAAAGTCTAGTAACCCATGAAATAAAAGAGCTAGAATAATAAGAAGCAATATCTGATTGGTTGTTGTCAAGGCTTACTATACCTCAGTAAAGTTTGCCTCGTTGATGAATTACCATGTATGTTTTCAGTTTATGTGATGTCATGGAGTAAACAACACCAATGATTCAGGCAGTGACTTCAAAAAAAGTATAGCAGCTTATATATATGACGAAAAGATCTCCTCTCTGTTAATTAATCATTGTAACACACAGCATCAAAAAAAAAAATGTTTACACTTTAAATATATGCCAGATTAAGGATTGCCAGAAAATATGCTGTGCAGATGTATGACATTGCTTAATGAAATGTTATACAAGTTTCTGGATACTGTCCTTACATTCCTGGCATTGACAAGGCTGATGTTTCTATTCTAATTAATAAAGAGACTGGACAATCACAGCTGGGTTGTAAAAGCCACAGCAGGTTTTTTTTTATAAACTCCATAAATAACTGGTAAAATAACATTTCTTTCAAAAGTAACCCAAATAATACCTTATCTCAAGCACTAGATTCTTTATAACCTCAACCACTCCAGCTCAACAAGCTATATCTCACTTAAAACTATACCTGAAGCCACTCCCCTCAATGAGATTTCTGGCCAAAACCTTCCAGAGCAGAGCTCATGACAAACCCTCAAAGGGCGTCACTACCTATCCAAGTGACCCATATTGCTAGAGGTCAGGGTTCTTAGGTCACCCTGGTATCTGTTGCTTTCCTGGAGAAAGGGGGAAGAGGAAGTCTGAGTACCCCTGCAAAAAGTAAGCCTATTCCTGCCTCTTCCTCTTCCCCCTCCTTCCAATCAGATTTGTCCCCCATCCCATTAATGCCATGCATCCCTTACCCCATGCGCCCAAGGGATGTCTTTATAAAAGCATTTTTTTTACATGTTTGGTTCGAAATACCTGTAATTTCTTATAGCATATACCATTTGTGGCAGTTTCAAGGCTTAGCACTGAGCAGGGTGATCTTTGAAGAGGTGCCAAAGGCATCCACATGAGTAAAAGTGTCATGTGATAACAATAAGCACAAGAATGGTCCTGTTTTGGGACTCAGCGTGTTTTGGGACTCAGCCCTTTTGTCAATTGATTGTACTGAAGAAGTTACTGTACTAGGTAGGCCTATAGAAGGTCCCGTTGGCAAGTAGTTCACCCACAAATAAACAAAAACAGCCATAGAAAATGACTCCTGGGAAATAGCAAGTGCTAAAAGGAGCTAAAGCAGTCCCATTGGTCTTATCAATACATATATAGTATAAAAAAACAAACCACATATGCAAGACGTAAAACATAATGGACATAGGGTTCATGTAACTAAATTTAAAGCACAGATTGCTCCTTCATTTTAATATGATACCTGCATTTCTACAAAACACACACAAGCTTACATAAATATTAAAGGGACAATAGAGTCCAGGAGACTTAGAGGCCTATTCATGTAATTCCATACAGTCCCATACCAGTGTGAATTTGCATCCATTCTGCACTTCTCCACCTTTGGGTGTTTAGCCAACCCTGCAATCTGAATTCCCATCCATTTCAAATGCTTACAACACTATGCATGTATACACACACTCAGCTATTCAGCAAGTGTTGGAGTCTTCCTAAGAATACCAATTAGTAACTTCTGAATCCAGAGATAGTTCTATTAAAGAACCATTAGCACTTGAAATGTACAGTATAATGTGGAAGAGATAGATAGGTGCACCTCCACATTTAGGATAAGCAAAAACAAAAAATGATTTTTCCATCTTCACATCAATACCAGTGAAAAATTAGCAGCGGTTATTTTACTGGTGGCTACCTTGACTGAAAAGGTCACTGACTGAAACAAATTGGTTGTAGAATGGGAATAGCATCTAAATCAAAAGGTTAACAAGGTAAAAATGGCAAAAGCCATAATGCACTGCACAATACATAATATTGCTGATAATTTATTGAAAAAAAAATGCAGGCTAATAGCCAGCTAGCCTGTTAATAGCTAAGCAGCACCTGGCTCACTGATTTGCACATGCACAGTCAGGGGTTCTGCCCTTATTCCCTAAAGGGGGCACTGTGCTCTTTGTTTTATTGTGAAATGAAGAGCTCAGTCATTGAATGGCTTGTCCCCTGTCTGGGTAGTCAGTTTGCAGAATTTTCTATCAAGGGTGATGAAGTGATGATGATAATGAGCAATCTTTTTATCAGATTTAAAAAAAGGTTTGGATGACTTCTAGCAAGAAATGACATTTCTCCGTGAAAGTCATTGAATTGAGTGGTGGCCCATCCAAGAATGTAGAAATGTTTGCTCTGCTCTGCAAGGTGGAATTAGCAGTGTTTGATTTAAACTTTAATCTTGCATAAGGGTTTTTTCCACCTTTCCCTGGTTCAACATGAAGATGGTTTTACAAAATTTGAAGTTTTTGAACTTTCTGTTAAGCTTACCATTCTACTTAAATAGAGACAAAAATGCCACTATTATCATAAACACATCTTGATCAATATTCCTAGAACTTAAACATATAGCAGACATTTACAGGGAGAACATCTTTGATCATATCCAATAAATGGACTGTGTCCAGGGAAGCCAAGATGTGTTACCAAATATTCACAGTTTACTCTCCCCAAGTGCTTGATTGAATCAGCTCCATGATTGCTGTGATAGAATGTTGTTTACAGTTTCTGACAGCACAAATGAAATAAGGCCAAGATGTACAGGAAAAATTATTTTCTAGGTCAGATCTGTTTGAATTAGGTATTGGTTCAGACTTGTTTTATGAACTCACCTGTGGTTATTTTGGAACTAGTATTTTATGTCTTAATTGCTGCCTTGATTGATTTTATTTATGTAGACGAACATCTTACTTTCTAACCATGCCTGGGTGTAGATGGTAATATGCTTACTCTAAAATGTGCACATAGATACGTACAGTGAAAGGCAGGCAAACTGAGAGACAGAGCAATAAAGGACATACATATAGGATTGCAGTAGCACAATGTACTTTCTTGTGTTTCTAATGGGATGTTAATTTTACACGGACCATCTAATCAGCCTCTGTAACATACTGATACTGATACCCAACAGTACACCTGCTCCTGTCGAAGAATGAACCCAAACTGCCTTTGAGAAAAGACTTCATCACTCCATCTGCACCTGGTTTGACGCAAGAAGATTTAGGGAAACTGCCAGACTATGCTGAGTGATTCTTGGCTCCCAGATTTTTGAAAGCAGGCAATACAGACAACAATATGCCTTTAGTTTAATCCTAAAGGAATGATAAATCTGGGGCATTAGAGAAAGGACAATTGTTTTCTCCGTAATATCTGCATCAGCATTTACTGAGTGGAATAACCAAGAATTCCTTGGATTACAACTGTGCTAATATTGTGCTTATTTACCATTCTCTAACATGAACCATGGAAGGATAATTTTATACATACAATAGTATGAACAGCCATTGATAATATCACATTACAATGAGAAATCCCTTGTTATTTCTGTAAAACAGTCTGGGGGTCATTTATTTATTAAGATTGCACAGTCTTCAATGTTTCCATTTATCCAGAAATAGTTACAGTCAATATAGTCACAATTCCATGTACCTTAAAGTGCGTTGCTGCCTATTTACAAAATATTTTTATATTATATTATATACAGTAATAATATATAATATATTATTATTGTTGTTGTATATCAGGGATGGAAAACTTATAAATAAGTATATACTTACAGTATATATACTTATATATAATACTTATACTTATATATACTTATATATCAGGGATAGCCTTCCCTGTGGGCATGCGCGCCTTTGCAACCACTGCATTGCTTGATCCGCCCAGCGAGTGAGTGATCCTTCAGTGCAGGCTGCACACCTGACCTGACAGTTTTCTGGTTGGATCTGCGGCCTACACTGAAGGTGTGCTCAGCAATAGGATAGATGCGGCAAAGCTCCACCTCAGACGCAGGCCTGATGACATCACTCATTTCCC
>WMED01030596.1:0-10074 GCA_019650415.1 Pipa parva | reverse complement strand
AGGGAGGAGGAGATGCCCAAGCCCCACCCACCACTCTTCTGATTGGATGTTGGTCATGTGGTTGGGAGAGGGCATGCCTCCCTCCTCCAGTGGCCCACAAGATAGTTGTCACTGCTGGAGGAGGGAGCTCCTCAAACAACTTTCCCGACCCCTGTCCTAAACCATTCCATGGGTTTAAGCATGAAGGTACTCTCAACCTTTTGGCTCCTTCTTCCCTTGCCAACTCCCCCTCTAACAAGTTAGACACTGAAGCATAGAGCAATATTGTTTCTCCCTCAGCTGAAATCTATGTAGGCCATGAAGCAGACTTTGCAGTTAACTTATCTCAAATAAGAGTTCCCCCATCTGCCTCAGTAACAGTTGTCAATTGCTAAAAGCCTCTCATTTCTTTCTACTCTGGGTGAATCTACAAGGGCCCTGATGAATATTGTAACTCTAACTACACAGTAATGCGTAATTGTTAAAAGAACAGTAACACCAAATGCAGTTCAGACGATTTAATAAGGTACCAAAATTTACTCTACACACCAGAAAAACGGGGTGGTGTAGGGATGCGCATCTCTCGAGTATCCATAGAAGCGGAAGCTGACGGTAAGCAGGAAGAAATAGAATTCAAAACTTCTACCATTCTGCTGTGATTGGATTCATAAAAGTCCATATGTCTAGCCAAAGTGAGCAACATCTCTTCCGGAGAGATACCAGCAATCTCAGAGCGCTCCACGGCCCCAGTATACTGTAATGGTTCGGTACTGTAAAGTTGTGGAGAAGGAGACTGCTAGTACGAACCACAGAGTACTTAACGCTAGCTAACACCAGGGTGCAGAGTCTAAGGCACTCTTTGGTCTTCACCTTCAACCCCCACAAGGAGGTACTGGACTTGGCTGCCAAGAGTAGCCAGGTCACAACCCCCAAGGTAGCTGTACTAAGGTGGTTCACAGAGGCGAAATGGAAGAGCACCAGTGAGATTGGAAACAGAACAATTACAGTAGCAGTGGCAGGGAGAAAGCTAGGCAAGGACTAAGACTTTAAATAACACTGGAAGCACATTCACTCACTTGTCTTCCCTGTATCCAACTCACAATATCTTTATAACAGACTCAGGCAACAGTGCAATAAAGAGACTGTTTTCATTAGTTCAGCCTGTTGTGTTTTTCAGTACAGTGCTTGAGAGTAGACTTGTGTGGAGTGGCGGAGTGGAGTGTGGAGTGGCGGAGTGGAGTGTGGAGTGGCGGAGTGGAGTGTGGAGTGGCGGAGTGGAGTGTGGAGTGGCGGAGTGGAGTGTGGAGTGGCGGAGTGGAGTGTGGAGTGGCGGAGTGGAGTGTGGAGTGGCGGAATTTCATACATGTAAATAACAATTTTTATGAACACTGCATAACTTTGATGACAAAAAAAATAGTAAAGTGACATTTATAGATATGCTAGAACTGAAACTGGATTAGTGAAAAATATAAAACTTGTGAATAAAAATATCCTTTTAATAGTGTTATTTTAAAGGCCACCAGATAACTATATTCCAGTTAATTTTAATATTAAACCCTCTTTTCACACCTTCACAAAGCGGTCATTCTGAAAATGGAGAAATTCACCAAAACCTTTAGAAATACATAATATTCTTTACTATCCATAAATAATATGCTATCATTCAATGTCATCACGCTAATACAGGACAGAAAATATATACAGTATACTGTATATTAATAATGACCATTACATTCAAGATATAATTGCTTTACATGAAGATAAAAATACAAATGCTGTCTTGAATATATACAAAAGCCTTGTGGAAAACTGACCTAAATAAAACATTAGAACAAGAAACCACACAAACCACGCAACAAACACTAATGTACGAATAAAACATGTAACAGCGTTGGTTAAATGAATAGCAGCAACAGACATCAAATGATCCTTATCAGGAAGCATTACTTAAAAATAGCTGAGAGTTACATTTTTATTTAATTATAGGCAACACTGATCCCTTCAGTTTTTTGTGAACTACTGTATATTTCTCAGCTACAATGCTGTAGTGAAATATGCAGTCTATCAATACTTTCCATTTACAAGAAAAATATTCTAATATAACCATTGCCAGACTGTTTCTAAACACTATTTAAAATAGATGCAAAATCAAAACATATGATTTTCATTACATTTCCAAAATGAGAATGCAAAGATACAACTCTAATGTACTGTATAATAGGTCTGGGTGCTAAAACTAGCCCATAGACACCCTGTAGGAGTAGCCAGTATCTGAGTGTATACACAGAAATATACGGGTCTGGGCACAGATGTGGAAGGATAAAGGAGTTGTGGGATGAAAACCTGAATCATTAATGAAATAATACTGCACTGGGGAGACTCTGAAATCATAAAATATGGCATTTCTCTGAGAATATCTTCAGGATATTGTCAGTACTGAAATGCTGGAGTATAGTAGGTACCAACTGTGAAATCATACAAACTACAGGGTGCATGAAAAAGTTACCTAGAATGCTAATACTAGTAAATCAGGCAGATTAGTTCACAGGTACTTGCACAAACATGAAAAGGACCTGAAAGTCAGTCTGACAAATCAATACAAAAACACAAACACTGACAGATGGGATTTGTTACATAACCAGGTCATTAAGTGGTAAATACAGTCATTTAATTTTCGCCTTCACCCCCCCTTGGCACAGGTGGTTATTGCAGGGAATGGATACAGTACAAGTTATTCTTTCTACAAGTTATGAATGGCACTGTGTGATTTATAACCAGACAAGCTTTCTAAGTTTCATACAATATGTGTTCATAATTCTACCTTTAATTATTACTGTTAGTATCAGAAAAAAACAACATTAACTGAGCACATTGTGGTCGACAACACATCTGTTACCAAGTAAATTAAATTCTAGGAATCTCATATCTAGTCCATTTACCCTCTTTCTCTATATAAAAGACAAACAGTAAAGAACAAGAGCTCCAGTTTAGCATTAAATACCAGCAAAGGACAGATACATGTAATATACCAAGAAATGATACTAGATGTGGATCCAATGTAGACTCAGCAAGTCCCTGGTGTTAACAGCCTGTCCACTTTGCATTGTAAGTACATGAATATATGGAGTTGACCATCAGTCTGGACTAGTTCTATAGGCACTCTTGTTAAAAGTCAGATTTTACACTTTTCTAACAAATAATGTAGATCAGGAGTTAACCCATTCTTCTCTGCCTTCATTAAACAGACATCCATGAGACACATCAAATTAAATAGTCAACCTTTCTGGGAAGGCAAACAAACAGCTTAGTTAAAACAAGAAGTCTGGCAATTTACCTGGGCAACAGAAGGGCTAGCGTCCACTCTGTCCACAGCCCGCTGGACACTTGTTTGGGGAGAGAACTGTTACTTGAGCAGCTCCAAAGAATAACATGTAGCATCAGCCCATTCCCAGCAGCTGGCAGCAATTTTCCCAGATATGATGATGAGCACAGCATGAGATTCTTCATAATTAACCAAATGTGTGGTTGCAAAAAACAAAATCAATGGCCAAACTCCACACCATAGATAAAAAGCAAATATTAATGTTAATAGTAAAGTGAAAGAGCGTGTCTGATTGTGCTTGCAAGCATTCTCCTCCTGTTCTTGACTGTACCACGGAGCTATAGGACTGGCTTTTACCCTGTTGAAAGAACCTGCATATATTATTATCTGCACAATAGAGCAGGTTATTGTTTATGAATTACCAGCCTTCCCTTCAACAAAGGCTATTTTCATCAGAAAACTCAATTTCATTTCAGCTCCAGTTTGATTACGAGCTGCAGAAAAGAAGTCTGTGCCTAAATCTCAAAGGATTTTTTTTTATTCATACTATTCAATGGCCTTTATTGCTTCCTATTCAAACCTGACGTAGGAAGCACTTGGAGTAAAAAAAAAACACTGACAAAAAATATTGCAGTGCTATTTTGTTCCATAACAGAATTGAAGAGGGCCAATGATTTTTCAGTCATCCTTCACTGTACTTCAGAAGAGCAAAGGCTGGAATTAATGATAGGCCACTGAGAGAAGCCAAGCTTAGGTTTCACAATACGTGTCAAATCTAAATGATCACTGTACATTGAAAAGACCCAAAAGGACCTGCAGCTGATTGATTCATGACTTTGAATAGAAAGACAGGCCTGAGTAGTTTATTGCACTACAATTTTCAGAGAATTATCATAAAAAATGAATGTCAGACTCAATATCAGCCTGGCGTACACCCAAAATAACACTCTGGCCTGATACATGGATTTTCTAATGCACCACAAGTGTCCTATGTGTTAACTAAGTTAACACTGTAAATAAAAAAATAAAAAAATACAACAGCTTCTGATATTTTGAGACCTATTTATTTTAAATGCCCAATAGAATTATTGGTAATGCATAACTTAAGTCAAACATCACAATGCAAATACTTTTGCATGTATCACTTTCAGTTAAAATGTGTAAGGGAGTTAAGGGTCTTCTAAGTAGGTTGAAATGGCTGTCCACCTTGGAATACATTTTCAGTTTGTTAGTGGCATTTTAAAAAATGTGGCAACTGGTCTTTATTTTTTGGCCCTTTTGAGGGATTAGTTCACTTTTTGTTTAGAACTTTTTTCCTTTTTCAAATTTTTTACCTTGTTTACATTAAAATGGTCTTCGGTTTGCTAGGGTCCATCACTGAGCAACTAGCTGAGACAAGTCGACATAGCTATGGCTAACACAGTGCTATACTCTACTCCCTGGGCAAATAGTCATTGCGCTAAGTACAGGATGGAAGAGCTATAGTGCAGCACCTGAACAGAAAGGTTACGTAAGTAATAAAGGAAAGAAAATAAAAATAAAGTTAAAGATTAATCACATTGATTAATAACTTGATTGCCAATGGACACTAACCCTCAGCAACCGAAAAGATTCATCAAAAGAAACTAAAAAGAGTGTAAAACAAAGTGAAACACAAAGAATAAAATAATAATAATAATAAAGACCAAGGGGTGTGAGAAGCGCTGAAATGAATTCTCTTCACTGCAGGTTGCTATGCACAATTCTTTACTCCTTATTCATTAAACAGAGTATTCCCATAGCAAAGACGTGAGTGTGTCAGTAGCCATCTCTTGCATAGTGTGGTATATTTAGTTAGACAGTGCCATCAGCCCCTTTATTCACTTCATCAATCTGGCAAAGTAAAACTTGAAAAAGTGACACAATATGACTTGTCGAATTTGCTACTGCGACAGACTCTGATGATTAATGAATGGATGAATTACCTGTGCACGCACAGGCAAAGTGGTATAAAGTGCTTCATAAGTCTGACATAAGCTGTTAAATTAGTCTTGAATCCAGCACATCTCAGAGTTTGCTGCACACTTGCACATGGGGAAGTAACAAATAAATGTGAATTCACATCTGTACATGATTATTCGGCCTTTCATGAATAAGCCCCTAATTGAATAATGTCTTAGCATGCCTCTATCTCCAACATGCTAAAATGAATCAGTTGCATTGTGTTAATGAGAATCCTCAGCATCTAGTTAGATATTGTGCATGCTTATGTGCTTAATCACCTACTCTAGCCTGTGAGTTATACGCCCACAACTTTAGCTGTAAAGGCTAACATACAGCATATACCTGTACGATGTAATAGGCACTGCACTACAACATTTTTCATGGCATTAAAACTGTGGTCACAAAAAAGGGAAGTTGATAGATGTTCCTCAACAAATAGTCACTAAAGGTTTTCTTCTGTAAACTGTATTCACATTGGAATATACACTATGTTTTGAAAGGTCATTATAAAAGTACTTACAAAAATACATTAACATTATTTGCTAGATAGTAGGACACCAAGTAAATCCACACTACTGCTCAGTAGTAAGGCAGAAACCAGAACTACCCTGGCTTTCACTCATGGTCTTTTGAGGCACAGGACTTTATGATGCAGAGCAAGACTTGTACTGAGATTTCCCCAATAACTGAAAGAGCTGGCACAGTGACAAAAAGTTATACAAGATGTCAAAGGCAGAGGTTAGGGCAAGTAGACAAGAAGATAAAGACTCAACATGGTCAGACAAAAGGTCAGGAGACCAGAGAAGTAGACAGGATGAGGGAAAAACACAATCAGAGATCAGTACTCAGGAGATAAATGAAAATGAATGCTTCAGCAAAACCAGCTTGGGTGCTTGAGTCTGGCAGTGGAGAACCCTAAAAAGGTCCATATTAACACAGTCTAAGCTGCACACCAATTTTAAATCAAGTCTTCCAGTGATAAGTATTAGTACAGGTAGTGTCCCAGGTGGGTATATTGTTGTTGCAGCCCAGGCACATGATAGTTTGTTATAGTTATTGGAATATATATTTCTCTTCTCATAGTCCAAATGCATTCTGACATATTATTCTTTGTTGGTACTTTAATAGTTTTGGAAATAGAATTATGGTCAGACCATGTTATTAGGTTCCTAGATGAGTATGAATTTACCACTCCACAGATCTGTAGCACCTTCATAGCCGTGCAATGGGAAACAATCTATGTTAATAGGCAAAAGTGTCGAGGGAAATTAAGGCTGTCCCATGGATCTATATCTGTGGCACAAAATTCCCACCCCTCTGCACCAAAGGATTTGTAGTAATTTGTAGCTCATGTTTATTACACATAGTGATTGGAGGGTACAATTATATGTATTATAGTTATTTTGAATATTCTTTGTGGTGGTATTTATTCAAATCACCCAGCTGGTATGCATATTGATTTGTAAGTAATAGTTGAAATCACACAGCTTGTAATTCCTAGTTTAACATAGCACATACTGTATGTTCAATTAATGCTGTTGATATTGTGCATGCAGCATTCATTGGCCCTGTTGGTGATGCTTTGGGATAAGGAAGTATTCATTGTTTTGGTTGTTATTTGGTGTATGGGTAAACATACATTGTAATGAGAGAACGGTGTAGAAGCAGAAAAATGAACAAAACAAAGTGCGTTTTTAATTATAAGTATGACTTTTAGTTCTCCTCTCGATACAGATAGGGAATTCAAAGGAATCTTGCTCAATCTCCAATGCATCATGTTTAGTAAAGAAAATAATTTTCAGTTTAATGCCAGATGATAGGGAACCCTTTCCCCTTGAATATAATAGAATGAAATGGAAGTACCGGTTTATTTGTGTCTCAACTGTTCTTTCATTAATACTAGCACATAAGTAACGTTACATGATACCTCAATAGCAAAATAAAGTCTTACATGAGATTTCTTTTGTAATGTGTTTCTCTAATCAATAAAACATTTGCATTCACTTTTTTCTAATGTAATTTAGTCATTTTTGCAGTGTGATTAACTTGTGTGCTTGATTAAATGATAGCACAATTACCTGAGAAGTCATATTACTGCAAAGGATGTATTTATCACAATGTTGATCTTAATTTTAAATATAAATCAGACAATCATTTCTGCCTTTTATGCTTTTGTATTTATTCAGGAATATTTAACAGTAGACAAAGGGTGACTTATTCATTATTCATCCCAAACAAGGCAAGTGTAGCAATTTGAAAAGCCTGACATTTGAGCCTTTTGCCAACACAAGCAAAATTATATCCTTCCTATTGTAAATCAATGAAGTAGAATCATTGTGCACAAAAGAATTAAATTGCCTTGTCACTTTAATAAGGCCACCTTATATACAACCTTCAGCCAATGCCATTGTGCAGAGAATGGGTGCATCCTCTGCCTCAGCTGCCTTAGATCTCTGCTGGTTTTCCAATTAAATGAACATCCTATTACACTTTCACACTTTCTTTTTATTGAGCGACAGTCAAAATGCCATAGGCATACCTTGATGAATCAGGTCCTTGCACACATCATTGTAAATTAACTTCTTCAAGTTTTCTTATTTTTCTTTCTTCTGTATTAAGTAACTCTAATTTACAAGTGTTTTACCACTTTGATTACATGGACTACTACTATTATTCACAAGGATAGAGCTGAAATCTGAACAAAGATGCTGGTTTTTACCCTAAATATACAAGTAATAAAGAGAATAATATAACTCAATTATTTTGTGATCAATATGACCAGTCTTTCACATTTGCAAACACCAATCCTGCTAGTATGGGGGCTACTTAGTTGATTTCTTGTAAAATTACAAGGGGCTTAGCTAACTTTTGCAGGGGGACCCCCTATAGGAGGGGCAATTCCCTAGTGACATATTAGGTCAGAGTTACTAAGTTACCTGGCTAAGCCAGGTTATGCATTCACTAGAGATAAGCAAAACAGCTGGGCACAGTTCTGATTCCGTATGACTTTTTTGAAGTTTGCACAAAATTACTTCAAAATAATTCTATGATAAAACATTTATTTTTTAAATTTCAAAAGCCCTATCACAATGCCATAAATAGATCCTTTTTTTGCATTCTGAAAAACCTATCAATTCCCACCAGCAGATGCCATATATTACCGTCAGCAAAGCGAGAGTTGGGTCTTGGAAAGAATATCATTCTTCATAGCGTTGGTGCTGATGGAGAAAGTTTTCCAAGCATAGAGTTGATTATCATTTGTAGGGTTGGAAAACATTTTTTCATATTTTTTGATAAGTCTGAAGCTATCTCTTACTGTAAATAAAGTATTCCACTGTTTAAGCAAACAAAATTTTCCCAGTACCTATCTTTTGTGTTTGGTACATAAAGGGGTTAATGTAAAACTTCTCCAAACTGTAAGGGGAGACCATCCCTGTAGATAGAGCTAGTTTTGGGCTGTAAGATGTAAGAATAAGCTGCAAAATGAATTACCGTATTTTTCACTCCATAAGATACAGATGACCATAAGACACGCCTAGGATTTTAAGGAGGAAAATAAGAAAAAAAAAATTCTGAACCAAACGGTGTGCTAAAATATTTCAAGGGGAACTAATGGCAGAAATGAAATAAATATATTATAAAATATACCTGGCACTAGCTGGGAAGTACTAACTGTTGTGGGGATTGGAACAGCTACTCACACGGGCTATTGATGCAGTTAGCTTTAGCCAGTGTCAGGTAAGGAAAAAGACAGTAATAGTTGTCACAAAGAACAGAGACTAAATCTATTTTTAGATTAATTTAGCACCTAAAGAATGAATTCTGACCAAATCATCAATTTAATGTACAGAAGTGTATACCCATACCTGTAGGGAACTTATGTTGTGCTTCAATGAGAGCTAAAGACACTCTTGTAACACAGGAAGGGGCCACGTGTCTCTCAGGAAGAACTGTGACTTTACAGGAACAGTGTCAAGTGTAGGGACATGTAACGTGTAACATAGTAACATAGCAACATAGTTTATAAGGCTGAAAAAAGACACAAGTCCATCCAGTTCAACCTATTTTCCTGCAATGTTGATCCAGAGGAAGGCAGAAAACCCATGAGGCAAGAGCCAATTATCCTCATATTAGGGAAAAAATTCCTTCCCGACTCCAAATATGGCAATCAGAATAATTCCCTGGATCAAGGTCCCACCTTCAGTTATCTATTACCCATAACTTGTAATATTCTTACACTGAAGGAAAGCATCCTGAAACTATATAGCAGTGCAGGAACGTGTAACTTGAAATGCAGGGAAAATACACATGAGAACTACAGGACTGGATGCCACCAAAGGAAATAGAGCACTCAGAATGAAGGTACCATATGTTGGATGGTAGGTGGCAGCACTGGAAAAGATAATAGGATAGAAAGGGCAAAAGTATTGCCCCTAGTGTGATACTGTCAGGTGCTGTTGCAGTGCAGCACTCAGAGCCTGTTACACCTCTAGAGGCACTGAGGCATATTGGAAACAGAATCAGGAGCAAGTGCAGGAAAAGTGAAAAACAGAAGTGTAGTGGATTCTCCTTACCACAGGTGCAGGGACAATTCCAATAACAATCCTCCGGCACTCCAGTGTGAGTATAAAACTTAGCTTTTTTTCATAACCGCATCCAATTAAACATAAAAAACATGTTAAAAACAATGAATGAAACAGCCACTGTTTCATTCATTGTTTTTATACCAAAGACAAGAAAAAAGTAATGCTCTCTTATAAAGTGCACACCATAATATTTTATTATAATTC
>WMED01030595.1:0-10074 GCA_019650415.1 Pipa parva | reverse complement strand
ATATTGATTTTGCAATTAATTGCTGTTAAGCTGATCACTCTTTATAACATTCTGGAGTATTTGTAAATTGTCATTATAAAAACTGAAGTAGTAGACTTTGTAAAAATTAACATTTGTGTCATTCTCAAAACTTTTGGCCATGACTGTATGTATGTATAATTTTATTTATAAAGCGCCACAAATGTACGCAGTGCTGTACAATTCAACGATACAAGTACAATACAAACAAGGGAAAAGTGCATTAAACAATACAAGTAAAATATTACAAGGATACATTAAATTAAGTGCTAGTTTGTGATTGACACAAGAGGTTGGAGGTCCCTGCCCCAAGGAGCTTACAATCTAAGTGGGAGGATATATATGTATATCCTATACATCCTAACCATCAAACACTTAGCATTACCATGATCCATGATCCATCACCTCCTTCATTCCTCTACTGATTTCTGCTTAAAGAAACACCAATCTTCTTTTCTTCTTTATCAGTGTTGTGTAGTTGGAAATCAACTAACTTCACTGTTTCCAGTGCAGGTAAAAATTGAGGTAAAAGGAATGCTGAGATCAAAGCATGAGTCCATTCTCAGAGACAAAACAGATGGTTCTCTATGAAAATGGAACAAGTTTTATTGGTTTTCACAAACTATTTTATACCTTAGTAAGTTAGCAATGAAGAAAATACTTTCCCACAAGTGGGAGGGGAAAGATCCCTAAAAGATAGCATTTGTTAAAACAGTGGTATTTCAGACAAGAACAAATCAGATAAACAGGTGGTTTCCTCCTAACAAATAGTAAAACATTTGTTATCTCTCGGGGAGGAGGTCCCAGGGACAGTTAAGCTAGGTTCATACTACCATATCATGCACAGCACAGTGTATACACTTGTGTGAAAAAAAAAATGCTCCAGTGTATTTTTCTATTGTACTTACCTGCAACAGTGTGAACACTCCCTCAGCATTCACATCTCTTCCTATCTAGCCACATTTTGTGTGTGGCATAATACACAGACACTAAATGCAATGGCCAGCGTTCCAGATGCAGCGTATGTACGTCATACACTAGTGTGTCCGGAACCAGGTAAGTCCATTGATTTACACTGGCAATGTATTTTATTTTTATGCATGGCATATGATATGGCCCGCATAAAAATGCTAGTGGGAACCTCCTCTTACACCTACATCTGAAATACTTTGTAATGCAAATACAAACAAACAGGATGGCTTCGCTCTACACAAGCTATAAACAAAGTCTTAAACCAACTATTATTTCCTGGGGTGGAGGGATTCTTAGGGACAGGTTTTCCATCTTACAGTTGAAATGAAATAAGTTTTCTATAAAATAATCATTGAAGCTTCAGCCATCACAGTTGCAACCCTCTTCACTTACTCTTTAACATTGCTGATTGAGCAAGCAGACCTAAAAAGTCTGAAAAAGTTGAAAAGAAAGGCGTGACTTGAACTGTACATAAGGTGAACTGTACTTTACTGTACTTTAGGTGAACTGCACTTTACTGTACTTTAGGTGAACTGCACTTTACTGTACTTTAGGTGAACTGCACTAGCAGAGATCTTAAAGGACATAATATAATGATGTAGTAAAACGTAGTCAGGGTAAGCAACTAGAAATGTCAAAACTGAAAAGGAGAGGGGCACAAACTGGGTAAATGAGAAAAATGAGAAAAAACTGCATCATGTGGGAGGGAGAACATTAACAATTTGAGTGCTAGTTTTATAACTTGAACAGACATACAGCAGCATCACACTAGTTTTAGTTTTTCAGTAGCCAGCTACAGAGGGACACAAACAATTTAAGGCTAGGTTCACGCGAGCATATTATGTTCAGCAAATAATATGCTATTGTGAAAAAATAAAAAAATACAAATATGCCAAGCATATTTTTCTTTTGAACTTACCAGCGACAGTATGAACACTCCCTTGGCATTCACATCACTTCCTGTGTTGCATTTTGGGCGCAGTGTATAATACACCGGCCAAAATGTGACACACATCATTCCGGACCCAGCGTATGCGCATCACACACTAGTGTGTCCGGAACTAGGTAAGTACTATTGGCTTGCATTGAGTCGTATTTTTTTTCACACTAGCGTATTATGCGCTGAGCATAATACGCTCATGTGAACCTAGCTGTAGAGTAATAAATAGGTAATTGGTTTAAACAGTGGAACCAAAGGAGCCAAACACTACAAGAAGAAAAGCAAGATAAAGAAATCTTAAACATGCAAGAAAAAAAATTATCTGTACCTAAGGGATTCACTGGTTGTGTTTAAAATTGGCTGAACAACTATCTATGCAGAAGCCATTAATTGATTCAGGGAATAATATAGCTTGTTACACTGGAATCTGTTCAATATTTTTTTCTTTTTCAAAGGCTGATTATGACAGTTGATAGAAGTTGAATTGTACCACAATGGGTGGGTGAAGATCTCATGCAGACCCATGCAGGACTCCCCTGCCCTACACCTTCTGTAGTGCTGCTCAATCCCACACCCTGGACCATGTTATAGACACTTACTGAAATACAGGGCCGCAGGGAAGAGAGGTAGTAATGATCATGTTAGAATAGCCAGGCCGAGTTACTGATTGAGCCTGTTCACTGCAACCCCTAATGTTCCACCAGTGACATCTGCTATTTTCACCAAGTCATTAATCAACAAGGATATGGTTTCCAAGGGTTGAATTTATTTTATACTATTCATTACTAAATGGTGTACATGGACATAATATACTTCTTACTTGGCCACATTGAAAGACAAAATAACACTGCACAATGAATATTCTTCTACATTTATCAAATAGTAAAAAGTTTTTAATAACTATAAAAACATTCTTGAAATCAGCACATTTTCAGTACATTTTCAGCACATTGAACAAAAGTATTTTCTTACCTTGAAAAATATTTATAAACTTTATACCCCAATTTATTTTATTATTCACCAAGGGGATATTTATAAAAAAGTTTTTTTGACCTGTTAAAGGAGCACAATAGTGACAAATTTTGTATAGCTATGTTGAAGAGTAAAAACTGATAAGGTTTTGCTGAATTATTGACTTCATTTTCAAGATCGTGAGCTGAACTGATTTATAAAGCTATTCTGTCAAATTTTTTCACCTAAAAGTGTTCTCCTGCTTTAGGCTGGTTAAAACCCATTATTCTCTGTGGAGTAGACATGGTCATTTTGACACAGTTGGATTCTTTTTGCATTAACTATATATCGATAGTGACATTATATTCTGATATTCAGTTGAAAGGGAACTACACTTAAAACACTGCAAAGTTTTTTGGTTTTGACAGATTGAGATTTATTGTTTTCAAACTTTTTTTGATATCTGCTTTTTCTATCAGCCCAATCAAAAATTGTACCAAATTGAAAAATAGCATCAAAAAGTTTTGATACACATAAAAATGTATTGATAAGATCAAAATAATCTTTATACATTTCAAAAAGGAAAAATTCTGAAAGAAAATCATGGCACCAGTTTAGTCAATTTCAACATTTTGACATTTTTTTGATGCAGATTCAACAAAGTTTGTTGGTTCATTAGTGGAGAACAGTTTTTAGCAAAACTGAAATGAAAAATTTGATTTCATTGTATGTAAATAGTATAAGGATAAAAGAAATCTTACAATAAAAAAATTTCATTAAAAATAGTCATAAATTAAAGATATATGATATATAGTTAAAATTATTAAAATATGCTGAGTAACAAAATAGACTTCTCAAAATTATTTAAGAATTTCTTGGGTATCTGTATAAAAGAGGGCGCCACTGCAACATCTGTGTTTTGATTTTCATGGAATCTTGCCGTTTTTAATGATTCAGGAATAAAATTATTGCTTTTACTTCGGGAGTGCCGGGAATTTCCTTTCTTTACTGCAATTCATGTTGGGCCTTTCATTCCTGGGCACCCATTGTGATTTTCTACCTGCGATTTCGGTCGCTATTTGGATAGAGCAATCTCACGTTTTCCGAATTTCCTTTCTTTATCTGTATAAAAGATGCAAAAAAGTTTTACCTAGCACTATTACATTTATCTTATTGCTTATAATTTCTAATTTGGATGGATTGGATGGATGCAGGTAATTTCTTCCGTAAACCAAACATTTAATGTTTAACCAGAAATTAGCAAATTAAAGAAAAATATAGCATGTATAAATGGAAAGTCGTGTATTACTAAGATACTTTGCTGAAAAACTGAGATACACAGATAAACAAGAAAGCAGCTTTATGTATATTAAAAGGTTATTATGCTCATCATGGGGAATGTAATCAATTCTCGTGAACTTTATGTACATATATTGTAAGAGATTTCCAGGAAAAATATATTTATATATGTTGCTTGCCCTTTCAAACACATTTGTATTTTTTAATGAGTTTTGATTGAATTTCTACATAAAAAGACAGGGATTGCTATCAGTACACAGAGAACAATGCAACCCACACTGTTAACATGACTAAACAACAATACAAAAAATGTATTGAAAAATCCAATAGTGTCAAAATCAAAAATAGCTCAATTTATAGACATAAAAGTCCAGAGACATAATATTAAAAGGTAAAAAATAGCCAGTGTTTAAGGGAACATTTTTAATATAATACTACAGGTACTGTTCTATCTTTCAGTCTGTCCTGAAAATAACTGACTGATCACTAGATTAAGTGACCCCAAGCAACCAGAGGTCCATTTAAATCCAAACACGAATGCTGAGAAGAAAACAAGTAAATCAAAGAAAATATTTTCAAACACATGCTAAAAATGAAGACCAAATACAAATAATGTAAAATTTGTTCTCTATAATATATTAATTAATAAAATTAAAGAGGAAATAATCCTTTAAAAAAGGTATTACAAAATAGTATACCTTATAATAAACCTTAGGGTTTATTGTACCAATTCAAAGGTGCATCAACCCACAACAATAAAGGCTGAATGCATGTAAATTTGCCCTTGGACATTGACATCTTTATAAACTTGTTTAGTCTTTTCTTGGAAAAAAAATCAATGAACCTGCTCAGTCTGCACTTTTTAGGGACAGGGACATAGGCTGACTAGAAAGGCAGGTGCTTACATTCAGTATAGATCACTAAATTATTAGCAATGTGGAACATTATTTGATTACATATTAGCCTAGATTTTGATTAAGAAATAACATTATCAATTATGCCCCTCCCTCAAACACTTCAGGACTCATTTTTAATATTCTCTGATGCATACTATGAACTGCAATTTCTTTCTATCTAGCCTTATAGTACACGACCAGCTAATGTTTAATGAGCTTTGCATAATCGGTGCTCAGAAATACTGACTTTAAAGGGATAGTGTTACCTGAACATCCTTCTATCAGTGTTAGACTATAATATATAAATATATAGAATGTTTAGATAATTATTATGTTAATCTGCATAACACATGGTTATCTACAGTCATAAACTCAATCATCCCACTAAATGAACAATCTTCATAATCCCTTTAACAAAGTGTAATTTGGAAATGCATTACATAGGGCAATGAATATTTAGATACATTGCCATAATACACCAGTGGGGAGAAATGTATTAAAGGCTAAATTGACGCTTTGATTAAAAATTGTTACCGATCTATCGATCGGAATTTTGATCGATCGATCGAAATTTGATTTCGATCAATCGCATCTCTGATTTCGCCTTTAGTAAATTTCGCCCCTGCAGGAATTGTATAGTTTATTTATTATATAGGTATTTAGTTTGTGAGGAATTTGATAGAGCTCTAAATTAGGTCTAGTGAATGAACTTTTTATCCATCAACAGTTTAAAATGTCATCACAGCTTATTTAACACATGTAAAATAATTTGCCCAGATGATACATGCCAATATTAGAGTATATTAAAACCAATGTTGGTCCCAATGCAAAATCTATGTTGTTCATGGGAGACAGGGAAATGATGATTGTTATCAATAACGTTATCTCTGTCATTTCAACAAACATAACTTTTTTAACTAAAATCACATGCAGTGCACATGGAAAATAATGAATAATGCCATCCAGAGAATGGTGAAATGTAATGTAGCTGAAATTAACTGAAAATAACAAACACCTACTTTAGTAAATGTCGTGATAAAATCATTGGATCAAAGATCCACAGTATCAATATCAATATTGTTATAGTTTGGCAATATCAATATTCAACGATAACAAGTACTGGAAGCATAAAAAGGGGCTTAGTAAATAGGAGAAGAGGTCAATATTGGTAAAAAAACAAACTTTTTTTCTGTTCAATTTCAAAACAAAAATCAATCCAACTTTAGTAAATATGCCCCAATTTAGGGTTTAAGTTTATTTAGAAAGTTGGCAAGTTACAAACTGACATAATATTATTATTGTAGACAAATCTGAATAAAAACCTGCTAAAATCATGTACCCTAAAGGTAAGGTGATTAATATCATGATACAGTTGGATTTATTATTTGTGGTTCATAGACTAAATAAGAGTACATCACAGTAATCTTCAGGTTCCTCAGCTAGCAAGGTAATTTCTTCTATCAGAATAAGTATTATAAAGAAAAATAAAAAAATATATTTATATACAAACTCTAACAAGAGCTAACCTTAAATTTGCCTCCCAATTCTTGACATCCTTACACAACAAGCATATCCAGGTACTGGAAAAAGTTCAAAGTAGGGTAACAAAAATGATAAATGGAATGGAGGAATCCATATATGATGAGAAAAAAAATGTGATATGGGGCAATAAAATTAACATATATATAAAAAAATCATGAGTCTTTATAAGAAATATAGCAATTAGCTATTTAATTTAAGGACAACAATAAAAAAACATAGGCACCCTTTGAGGCCGGAGGAAAAAAATATTCTATCTAAGTTACAAAGAGGGCTGTGAAATTATGGAATAGTAATGTTTCAAAAAAGATTTGTATAGTTATTTAAAAAACATAACCATAAGTTATTCAAATCTTTAGAAGTATTTAATAGCATGTTGATTCAGTTTAACTGACACCAGAGTTCAGAAAGGATTTTAGAAATAGGTTGAACTTTTTTTATCCTTACTAAGTAATTATATATGCTTTATATGCATATACAGAACTACTCATTTGGACTCATTTCCAGTGTATGACCTAATACTGCTTCTGTGCTTGTTCAGTGATATGTTGAAGTATGAACCAGAAGGTGATCACAACATGAAGCAAGAGTAAACCCTACCAATTAGATAGTTAAGTGTGTTATCCCTCCGAAGAATCCCCCTACTTCCCCTAGACTAATGAGTGTTAGGATCTCCTTTACCATGAAACATTGATTTAAGGTGGATAATAAATTGATTCAGCTGTTCAGTGTAGTCTGTTGTATGTATTTAAACTCATATTTGAGTTTGATCACTGAAACTTTTTAGCTGGTTTCTAGTGGTTACTGAAGAACTTTTTTTTCTGTCTTCATTTTTTTCACTGTTCATTATGCAATATATTCTTTTAACATTGCATTTTAAATAAAACAAATGCATTTCAATTGGTATTATCTTTATAAATCTTTTACAATTTGTTTTATTTATATGTATATGAATCTTTTTTTTTGTTTTGCTTAATCTAAAATTGTTTGAACAAATTCCTAATTAAAGTAATTGCATGCCTTGGCAAATGTTACCAACTTTAAATTTTTAGTTTTTTGGTAACATACTTTAATCCGTTGAAAACTGTAAAATCAGCAGTACACTTAAATATAAACTTTTAACTTTTAATTCAGTTAAAGGCTTAGCATTGTTCCTAGGGTTTAGTCCTTATTATACATGCAATGCCTTTCACTTCACTCAGACTGATTGGCAAGAAATTGGCACATTGTAAGAAAATATACAAATTTAAATATGATTACTTTTAAAGTTCCTCTTGCTTTTCTAATTAATGTGTAATCATTATTTAAATTTGACAAGGCAAAGTACAATACAAAAAAAAAGGAAAAAAACAGACCACAAAATGCAATCCAAAAAATGTAAAGTAAGTTCCCACATAGGCTGGTCTTGATGCCAACACAAATCTCTTAGCGGGTAATTCAGGAACGATCGAAGTACCCTTGTGAAGCTTCTCATCACTTCGCCGACACGGGCACTCGCTCACTGGTCTCCTGCACTCAGAGATCAGCAAACACTTTAAAGGTACTTTGGCTCGAAACACCAAAAATTTACATTGGAATGTTCCAGCACTTTAACTCATATTTTATTACTCCTATATGAACTCTTTACTTGTCAGTATCTCCGTGCAAGTAGACGTGGTTCTTCACTGTGTTACAGGAAATCGCGTCACTGACTTCTGAATCAGAAGGATTTAAGGTTCTGGAACATTCCAATGTAAATTTTTGGTGTTGTAAATAAGAAAATTAGGAGATTTGTGTTGGTATCTAGACCAGCCTACATGGGAACTTACTTTACATTATAACTGGTACATCATCCACACCATGCACACTGCATAGTATCTGTTGGTTTTAAAGTCAACTGTGTGTATAGCTCCTGCATTTGGAACCAGTGAATTATTTTCATTACGTGCCTGTAACCTTTTGGTTATCTGGTGAGTGCGTTTGCCCCAGGGGGGCTGTCAGTGTGTTGGTGCTGCACCTATTTCTTTCTTTTTTGTACATTGGTTTTTTTATTCATATTTTTATATTTTATATATTGGAATTTTTTATATTAACACCAGGGCGGTGTGTGTTTTTTCAGTATTATTTATATATTTTTTTCATTTTATTTATAATAATGCACTAGTTGTTTTATTATTTTTTTATATTTTTCATGACTAGCACTTCCACTTTCTCTGGAGTTCTTTTCTACATAAGAGACTGCTTCCAAAGGAACAATATGAGTAGTGAAAACCGATTACTAACAAACTGAATATATAGTTGCATGTTAATAACAATGAGGATGCAATTTATTTGAATTTTTTTGTGATTTACAAAAAAAAGTGACATATATGGCATGAAACAATTGTTAAATTCACTCATCAGTATAATACAGGTAGTCCTCGACTTATGTCGTTGATCCGTTCTTACGCGGCGTCGTAAACCGAATTTCGATGTAAGTCGGATCATACATTCATACAGTATGGTTCGACTTACATCACAAAACCGTGTAAGTCGGAACAAGGCATTGTATAAAGCGTTGTAATGCCGAAATGGCGTAACTCAAGACCGTCGTAACCCGAGGACTAACTGTACTCTCTCATATGTAAAATGTCTTTATATATTTTTTGAAGGGTGCTTATGTTTTCAGTTAGAGATCTTCCTTACAGTATGAAAGTTGCCTAATGAGCAATAGATTTGTCATTGAAGCCTTGAAAATGACCCTTTGGATTTCATTAGACATATTTTGACTGACCATTAAAATGATTCTCGCTGAGATCTGGGGTTTAGAAAGACCTAATAGCATATTGTCAAGTTTAGATTTATCAGACAAAAAATCTAGGGAAGAAGCACAAAATAGCACTATATAGTGCTTCATCCACGTGATAAAATAATATAGTGGAAACCAAACGTCCCAATCTAATAATAACCAAACAGATTCTCAATCTGTGAGTGAAGATGATGTAGAAATATGCACCATGTGCAACAAACACCTCTGTGTGAAATAAAAAATAAGAAATCTGTGGCTAAATTTTATGCTTACCAGAAGCTAAGTTTTTTACAGCCTTTCAGTCTGTATCAGACTTTGCCTTTACTCCAGAAAACACTTTTTTTACCAGATTCCCGTCTCACATCCGGATAAAAATGTCAGAAAGCATTCATTTATCATGCAAAAAGATTTTTTATTTAAAAAAATATATATTTTAAAATTGCATCCAAGGATGTTAAAAAAAATTTCAAAACTGATTCCAATAAAAAAAGATCAATCCAAAACTTAATTCTGCTTGTGCATACTCTCTAATTAGCAGCTGTATCAGACATGTATGACACATCAGGTGTCGAACTTAGAAAAACAAGTAACTGTCTGTTTTCTGGAGTAAAGGCAAAGACTGATACAGACTGAAAGATTGTAAGCTCCTTGGGGCAGGGACCTCCAACCTCTTGTGTCAATCACAAACTAGC
>WMED01030594.1:0-10074 GCA_019650415.1 Pipa parva | reverse complement strand
GACCGTGGCATTACACCAAGTAAGTCTTTTAAACAGTCATTTTATATATTATCGCAAAGAGACATTTTATATAGTGTAGCTGTCAGCTTATACTTCTTTCACTTGTATTAGTATACATGCTCAAAGAGTAACACAAAAGCTAAAGAACAAAATGGGTTAACATCTGTCAGGTTCAAAATGTGGAAACCATTTCCCTGTTGATCCCAAGAGTATTAAGCTGTCTCCTTTAGGGTCAAAGGCAATAACGATTTATTGTAGTGATCATTTGGCCATATTTCTTTTTGTGGATTCAAAGCTTGCCTCTTAGTTTATTTATTATTTACCAGCATTTGGGATGTAGCTTTTCTTCCTTCCACATGTAATCTTTTTTACATTTTTTTTTAGCGAATATCTGATTATTTTCTCATTAAAATAGTAGGCACTTGAAAACTTGTTTCCAGATCTTAAACTCTAACTAAGCAAATGCTGAGGATTCCAGAACAAAAGAGAGCTCCAAGTGTACACCAAGGAATAATAATAATGATTCATATATTTATGTGTGTATGCAGAGGTGGTCCTGGCCCTATTGGCGGCCTGGGCCTCCCCCCTGCCCCGCCCCGTGATACCCCCTACCTTGCCCTGTGCCCCCCACTCACCTCCAACAACGTTCCAGCGACGCACCTCCTCTAATGAGGTAAGTGGAATGCGAAGGCGCTTCTGTTCGGTTCTTGCCGGCAGCTGCCAAATGCAGCCGACAAGACCTGAAGCGGCCAAGGAGCTCCATCGCATTCCACTTACCTCTTTAGAGGAGGTATATCGCTGGAACGTTGTTGGAGGTGAGTGGGGGGTGCGGGGCAGGGGGGTGTAGGGGGCCGGGGGGAGGTCAAGTTTAGCGATGGGCGATGTGGAAGACAGCGCCCCTCAAATAGATTGCACCCTGGGCCTGTGTAGAACAAGGCCCTGTGTGTATGATGGTGAGTAGAAGAAGAAATGCAACTTGCTATTGCTTTATTTTGCATCTCTGAGGGGGTTATTGACTAAAGTGAGAATTTGACTATCAAAGTGAATTTTCTTCACTTCGGGTGGCTATGCCCTAATTCTCTACTCCTTATTGACTAAACAGTGGATTCTCATAGTAAAGTTTTAACAAAATTGCCATACTGAACTTGCGAATGTAGCCATCTATTTTGCAATGTGCTACCATAGTCAGCTGGCAAATTTACACCTTTACGCGCCAATTCGGACTTTAGTCAATAACCCCTATTTGTCCACTAATGTTCAGCTGTCTATGCTTCACTACACATCAAATAGAGTCCATCGTCGTTTGCTTCTTTGCCAAAGTAATCCACTGTTTAGTGAATAAGGAGCAGCAAATCTGTGTCTATCAAAGCAAATAGAAGCAAAATCACTACGTCTGTCAAATTCACTTGATGGATAATCCCCTTAATCATCACATATATTATGGGCGAAATTTATTAAAGTCAGAAAGACCGCTCTGGTCTTGATCCCGAATTTTCAATATTTTCAGTGGAAAGGTAGCCAGGCTACTAATGTTAAGTATGGCTACCTTCCATGGAAAAAAAATGTGAAAACTCAATCTCGAAAGAAATCTCGGGAGAACAAAATGAGATTTCACTCAGTAAAGTCAGAAGGACCCAGAGCGGTCTTTCCGACATTAATAAATTTCACCCATAATGTGAAAATTGAAAGGAATATGTCTGGTGCATCTGAAAAAAATGTTTTTTTAGACTTAAATAACCAGGATTCTTAAAATTCCATGTATATGTTTCCTACTAAAACCACAACAAAAAGGACTGTAGCTTGCTTTCATTTATTCATCTTGTTGTTTGACCAACTCATTAATCATTGTTAGTGTGTGTGAAAGGTTATCGACAGTATCAGGAACTTCTAAAATTTACTAAACTCAGCGGGGGCGGCTCTGAGCGCTACTATATCCACTTGGGCCTCTTGTACCATAAGTTTATTCAATAGGACATTAGTTCACTAACAAATCTCACAAGGTTATTATTGTTACTAGTATATACTAATTTGAAACTGGCTTGCCTTTTTACTTTACCAGTCTATATATGTATTTTCCTTCTTTTCTATTGTGGCCTTCACCTTAGAGAGTAAAGACTAATATTATGGGACTTATTAATCAATAAAAAATTGCCTGTCAAAGTGAATTTTCATCAATTCAGGTCACTACACTTGCAAATTCTTAATTTCTTATTCAGTAAGAGGTGGATTCTCATAGCAATCAAGCAAATGGTGGTGATCGTGATTTCTTTTTTAGTGCAGTGTAGTTAGTCAAACAGTAGGAGGAGCACTGTCATCATCCCCTTAATTCAACATCTTAATCTAGTAAAGTCACACAGGTAAATTTGACAGTACACCTTGTTGAATTTGGTAATTCAACAAACTCAGATGCTTGATGAATAGCCATGTCCACAACACAAGAGGTGTGAGGGTCAAAAACCAGTGTTACAGCCATTTTGTAGAGCAGTGGTTCTCCACCTTTTATTGCTGTGACAGTTTAGTACAATTCCCCGTGATTTGGCGACCCCCATTCATTAAATGGGCAACTCCATTCAAACCCTATATTTCCAGTGGTCTTAGGTGACCCCTGGCAAATCATCATTTGACCCCCGATGGGGTTGCGACTCACAGGTTGAGAACCGCTGTTGTAGAATAAAGAACAAGAGACTCTCAGAAGCGTATAAACAGAGGATTGTAAGTCACAGGTTCGAAATGTTAGATTAATTTAAATGTACATCAGTGTCGGGCCAAGTTTTTTTTGCACCCTAGGTGGAGTAATGAAATCGCGCCCCCTCACCCAGGCCTTTATGACTGACACACCTGCATAATCTCACTCTCAGAATCTCAGCCTGCTACACCGCTTAGTATGTTAGCAGTGCTTCTATGCAGTGGCGGCCCAATGATCTGATTGTTATCCTCTGTTCGCCGCTCTGTCTGGAAGCTCAGGGGATTAGAATCAGATCCTTTCCCCACCTACTCCTTCGTGGCCCAGCTGTTTCTGCTGTACAGCTAAGAGATACAGCATTCCTCTCGTCAGTAATGATTCAACTTCCTGTCGCTCACAGGAAGTTACATCATTTCAGGGAGGAGGGACACTGTAACACTAAGCGCTACAGCAGAGACAGCCGGGCCATGGAGGAGGTAGGTAGGCAGGTACAGGGCAAAGGAGGGGAGCAATCACCCCCCACGTTGCGCCCTAGGCAGCCGCCTATTCAGCCTACACTAGACACGGCCTTGATGTACATAGTGAACCCTACAAAACCAGACGGTATGTTGTCTATGGTTTAGAATTCAATTAAACTCAGTCTGCATATAAAACCATTCACAGTGCAAAGTGATAACAGCATCCGAGTTACAAAACAGCCAGAGTGGCCCTTGCTTAATGTTAAAAAACGCAAGATGGCATTTAGGTTGGCATAGCAGTTATTCCTATGCAATACTTGTAAAGATGTTATTTTAGAAGTTGAATTCCTGACTTGTATTGTGTGGTTGTAAAACAATGTACAGAGCTGGGATTGGTTTACCTTACAGATAAAAGATGTCTGCAGCCATGAAACCAGGTTCACACTGGGGTATGGTGCACCTCGTTTAAAAAAAACAAACAAAAAAAAACACATCGCAAAAATCCACTGACGCATTTCCCTGGTGTATTTTTGTGATGCACTATACTTTTAAATAAATAGCACTTAAACGTCACTTTTCTTCCCTGTGTGACCACTACTGTTCAATTCCTATGGCTACTAATCCTAGCACACTGTTTTCACTGTGCTCCATATGCTGGAAAAAATTAAACACACATATGACATTCTACGCACAACAATTATTCTCAATGGTTTTTCGCAACACACTTTTTCTTTAAAATGACGTACACCTATACACCAGTGTGATCCTAGCCATAAAGAGCAAGAACAAGGCAAATTTTAAATTGAAAGATAATATTTTACAAGTACAATAAAGGCATCACTGGATTCCCAAACCAAATAGAACTTTTCCTTTTTCTAGTATTACTGGTCCTTTAATAAATTGTTTCTTTCATTTAACCAAAACTGCTGCCAAATACCCAGGCAATTTGTTCTTTATCAGGCTAGAAACCTTGAGAAATACTTTCTGACAACATACACATTTGTTCAGTTATGCTCACAGCATCTGACCAACAAGATGCACTGATCTTCTAGACAGCCCCACCTAACTCTATCTGTGTAGCCTGTCTTAACAGTGAAAATTGCAGCAGTGCACAATTAACCCCTTTAATAATACCCCTCTGTACTATTAAATTACTGTAAACTCTGTGTTTAGAAATATGATTATAGAAACTCAGCCACTGCTATCACAATCATTTGTGTATTCACAGAGCAGAAAAGTTGTTAGGTCCCTAACAAAATATTTTTGTTGGCCCCAGACATAAACATATTCATAAATACATATTAACCTGCACTGGTACCTGTATAAATTACTGTTTATCACATACTTGCTAAATACTGTATCTGAATTAACTACTTCTAAGTCCAAAGGACCCTGTGTCCTCCTGGATCTGCAGCATGTACACTGCTGATACAGAGCACTACTTACCTAATGTACTACTATACTGTCTACATTTTTTCATTGTCTCATGTTACAAAACAACAGATACCACTATGGTTTGAACCCAGGAGGGGTGCTATTATAGTTTAAATAAAGTAGGACTTTCTTACCCAGTACTAAAGGAGGGGTGCTGTCATAGTTTAAATAAAGTAGGACTTTCTTACCCAGTACTACAGGAGGGGTGCTGTCATAGTTTAAATAAAGTTGGACTTTCTTACCCAGTACTAAAGAAGGGGTGCTGTCATAGTTTAAATAAAGTAGGACTTTTTTACCCAGTACTAAAGAAGGGGTGCTGTCATAGTTTAAATAAAGTAGGACTTTCTTACCCAGTACTACAGGAGGGGTGCTGTCATAGTTTAAATAAAGTAGGACTTTCTTACCCAGTACTACAGGAGGGGTGTTGTTTGTCAGGGGAACTTCAGGGGTATTACTTGGAGGAAACAACACATCCAGAAGCCAAAATGCACCAACAGGACATAAGTGAATAATGCACAGAAATAAAATCTTTTTCCGAGAACAGGAGGCGATGCAGCTTGCCATAGCTTTCCGAAGTTGCTTAATGAGCAAAAATCCTGTGAGAACACTGCTGATAAGGAGTCAATGGGCAGAGATTTAGGAGGGAGGGGAAAGAGATTTTGGTTTGGGAAGAGAACCAATGAAATAAAAGCATAGTGCATGCAGAAAGGTCTAGAACAGGATTTAGAAGTTAATAGATATTGGCTTTTTAGGACATATTTTACATTTCTTGTCTCATGCTGTTAGTATTGGGATTTGTCAGCATGAAGGCTTTGAAGATTACTTTGTATTTGTTGATGGTTGCCTTTCAAAGAAACAGTTTATTGTATTGCAAGTCTGTGAAAATGTGCTCAGTTTGCAATTCAGAAATAACATGAGAATCATGCAAATTGCAATGTTAACAGAATATATTTTAAGTGCTGTGAGCGCTGAGGGAGCATTCACACTGTCTCTGGTAAGAACAATAGAAAAATACGCAGGAGCGTATTTATCTGTTTCTTTTTCTTCACACTATCATAAGATGCGCTGCGCATCACACAGTAGTGTGAACCTAGTCTAATTTTAATTGTGTTTAAATAAATTACTGGGTATTTATAACATATTTATATTGAGTACTATTGCGTTTTATATCATACTACTACTGCCAATGTATTACCCTTAAAACTCAGGAACAAATACAGACAGTTACCTAAATATAAATAAGGGGTTATTGACTAAAGCGAGAATTCTCATCACTTGTTTCTCTACTCCTTATTGACTAAACAGCGGATTCCCATAACAAATCTGCGACCACAACAATATACCCATAGTAAAGTTGCAACAAAGTCAGCAGAAGTCTATTAAGTGTGCAACCATCGTTAGCTGGTGAATTTGCCACATCATAGAGTTTGCTGAATACCTCAAAATGGGGAAGTGGTAAATTCACACCTTTACGAGACAATTTGGACTTATTCACTGACCCCCATAATTTCCTCTGCTTTCACTTGTCTATCTTATCTCTCCCAATCTCCTGCCTCTCTAGACAGCAGTGCTGCAAATGTACAGAAGCAATATTATAGGAACGCTCAATCCCAGTGGTGGTTGAAATAAAGAAAGTCCAGATAGCAGTTGTGGGGTGCTCAGGAAAAGGCTCATCCAATATAGCAAGAAAAAGATATATCCGGCACTCCCAGTAGTAAAAGCAAAAAAATTTTATTGGTCACATGAGTTAAAAACAGGATTCATAGTGATATCCAGTGAAAAAAGTAAAAACAGCAGAAAGGGCACCCCCTTTGCTGTAAATGTGCTGTATGTAATCAGTAGAAATTAAAATTTCAGTAGATATGTTTGATCTTGCCTTGGGCATTTGTATATAACTGCCATGCCAATCCAAACAGTATTCTTTCTGATGTTACCGGTCCTTTAATCTTCTTTAGCTAGCTTTGCTTATCTTCTTCTTCAGCCTTCTACTGCTGAAATATGCAAATGTATTTAGTGAAAAAATGAAAATGCTTCACATAGATTTATAATTACTATAAACTCAATTTCACAAATTCTAAATTGTGTCTATACACAATTTTCGGGAGAGGAAAGGAGCATGTCTAAACCAGCTAAATGGATGCCTTGCATTCTTATGGAACAAAGCAATGCAGGAGCAAATCAATTCTCAATGTTTATTTAGATTTCAGCATTTTATTATATTAAACAATTCTATCAGACCTATTGATTTAATAAGGGATTTAGCCAAAGTTTAGTTCTTTAAGGATACAATGGGTCTCTGGAAAATCTTGGCCATCTCTGGTAGGTCTACTAGGAAGAATATTTTGCAGGTGAGAGCTCTTGCTGGGTCCAGCATGGACCTAGGGGACTAACCTCACTTTTACCTACTGGTTATCTATACTCCATCTATACTCCAAGCCGACAATCCTGAAATATACTACAATTTCATATATCAAATGATAGAGTTTACAGAATTATTCTAACTCTTGTGATACACCAGTACTAGTCATGTTGGTATATGTGCCCTATTCTGGGTATGCATTAAGAATAATCACTTTACCTATCAGTCTTGAATCTGAAACACAAAGCAGCACCATCAGTGTAGCCTCTGCCCTTCTATCTGGAGAATCTATTCTGTAGAATGGCTATGTTTATTAGTCCTCTTGAGTCAGTAGTTGCAGAAAGCATTAGCATTCAGTGTAGGAAAATCTGTTTCTATTCTTTTATACTTATTCTGTTTCAAAAGCACAAGCAACTCTATCTTTAATCTAAGAAATAGCTGCAAAGATCATCCCTTTATCCAGTTATATTTACTTATACTGTAAATACAATGCTGCAGAAATGTATATATATATATATATATATATATATATATATATATATATATACTGTATATACCTGCCAACATTACCTATGAAAGAGGGAACCTTGTGTAAAATTTACCCAGTGCAGACTTTAAGGGATTTTGGGGGTTATTCACTAAAGTCCAAATTGTTGTGTATAAGTGTGAATTCGTCAGATAAAGACATCGCAATAGGCTGCTACTGTCGCAGTCGCATCTTTATAATGAGATGATTGTCGCAGTCGCGACTTTATTATGGGAAAATTGTCACAATCTTAACATTAAAAAATTGTCACGACTTTACAATGTGGAAATTGTTGCGGATTTACTATGGGAATCCGCTGTTTGAGAATTCAACAGTTGAATTCTCACCTTAGTGAATAACCTCCATTACCTTTCAGGCTAAATATTTCAAATATGTCCCTTTTAATCAGGAATGTATTAATAGTAAAGTATTAAAATAATTGAATATTCTGGAAATGTTAAAAAAGAGTTTCTATTAAAGAAATGATCTTGTCAGTTTATAATATAGGTAGGGTTGCTACATGATGAGTAAAAATGAGTTTAAATGCATGCTGCATGGTAGTGAAAAACATGTAGCTCTCTTCTAAACTCAGATCAGCACTGCAGCATGTGCATGTTTAAATGCATGCTGCATGGTAGTGAAAAACATGTAGCTCTCTTCTAAACTCAGATCAGCACTGCAGCATGTGCATGTTTAATGTGTTTGGATTTAAAGGGATGAGGTGGCATCTATAATTATAGGTGTTTTGTTTTAAGGGGCTTATTTGCATACATGCCAAAATTTCACTTAAAGAAGAAGACTTGAATTATAATAAATGAAAGGTTATTGCAAAACACTTTAGAACCATAGCAGTGCAGTGCTTTGCACTGAACACATAGCCCTGTATTAGGTATGTAACGCTATATTGGCGGTATGTACTAAAACCCCACCCATAGCTACATCTCCCATTACCTGGGCTAACTCATACCTCAGGGGGATAGGCCCCGCTTACAAATGGGAATGGAACAGTATATACAGAATCAACAAAACTACACAGGGCACCAGTACTTCTTACTTAAACATCATACTCATTTATTAAACATGAAAACATAATAGTGCAGATAGTTATAGTTCAACCACACAGGAGCATATCTCCTTAGCTACACATGCAATTAAATCATCATAATTACATGAATACAGCAGCAGTGAATACAGGTATATGCAATCACTTGAGGATGTTAGTAAATACAGGTATATGCAATCACCGTATAGTTACCAACAGGATTGTGTCCCCACATCTGACACCACAGGCAGTCCACCCATTAGTTTCTCATGGGATCCTTCTGGTAGCTCCCCAAATCATCATGGGCCCAGACCTCTCAGGGATCTCCTTCTTTGAGCAGGCTAATCTCTGGTCCCTAAGCCTACCACTCAGCAATTCCTAAACTGATTACAATATCCAGCCACTCCTTTTGGGGTCTCAGGCTATCTAATAAATAACCTGTCCTCAGAATCTCACCTCCTGAAGGGAGCTAGCATAGAAACTACCCCTCAGTAGTTCCGTATGTTCTTCCTGATCCCCTAACTGTAACACTATCTTTTGGAGGGAAAATCCAGTAAAAACCTGTTAAATGTACTGAAAAACAAAGTTCTATACCCATAAATGTCACTAGGGGCATTCCAACACTACTAATGGGGCATAAGAAATATACAGGGTTAGACAAAAAAACTGAAACACCTGGTTATAGACTACAATAATTTATTAGTATGGTGTAGGGCCTCCTTTTGCGGCCAATACAGCATCAATTTGTCTTGGGAATGACATATACAAGTCCTGCACAGTGGTCAGAGGGATTTTAAGCCATTCTTCTTGCAGGATAGTGGCCAGGTCACTGCTGGTGGAGGAAAACATTTCCTGAGTCGCTCCTCTAAAACACCCCAAAGTGGTTGAATAATATTGAGATCTGGTGACTGTGCAGGCCATGGGAGATATTTAACTTCACTTTCATGTTCATAAAATCAATCTTTCACCAGTCTTGCTGTGTGTATTGGTGCATTGTCATCCTGAACCATTAGATGCACATGGTCCTCCAGAATGGTTCGGTAGTCCTTGGCAGTGAGGCGCCCATCTAGCACAAGTATTGGGCCAAGGAAATGCCATGATATGGCAGCCCAAACCATCAATGATTCACCCCCATGCTTCACTCTGGGCATGCACAGTCTTGGTGGTACGCTTCTTTGGGGCTTCTCCACACTGTAACTCTCCTGGATGTGGAGAAAACAGAGAAGGTGGACTCATCAGAGAAAAATACATGTTTCACATTGTCCACAGCCCAAGATTTGTGCTCCTTGCACCATTGAAACCGACGTTTGGCATTGGCATGAGTGACCAAAGGTTTGGCTATAGCAGCCCGGCCGTGTATATTGACCATGTGGAGCTCCCGACAGACAGTTCTGGTGGAAACAGGAGAGTTGAGGTGCACATTAAATTCTGCGGTAATTTGGGCAGCCGTTGATTTATGTTTTTTGGATACAATCCAGGTTAGCAACCGAACATCCCTTTCAGACAGTTTCTTCTTGCATCCACAGTTAATCCTGTTGGATGTGTTTCATCCTTCTTGATGGTATGCTGACA
>WMED01030593.1:0-10074 GCA_019650415.1 Pipa parva | reverse complement strand
AAGTAGCAAATTGCAATAGGCAGTGAATACAAGTGAGGATCAATAAGCATACAAAGACCAGACAGGTGGACCCTCTAAAGATATAAGAGGATCTCTGCAGGTTGAGGTGGTATTCTGTTTACAGCTGACCCTTATACACAGATGGGATCCCTTTATAATATTGTCCATATTAGGTAAGCTGATCACAGGAAGGATATGTTGTGTTGTTTTTTTACTTTATTATTGGATCAGGATTGTTAATCATGATTGTAATCATTTGATACCCAGAGACCATTTAATCAGTTTAATATGGACCTGTAATGATTTAGTGTTAACTGCTAAAGATTCATTTGTCACCAGTCCATAATCAATATATCTAATTTAAATTGCCAATGTGTGTACTTGTACATCAGTGTGATAAGTCTGGTCAGTCGTAATAATCACTCTTCAGTGCCTCTGCCATATACGTCTGTGTGCAAAAACTATATCTGCCTTGTGGTGGTAACATTATGTAATCAATCTATTCTGTTGTCTGCCTGAAGGCAAATCGAACCTTTAGATATCTTGTATTGCTTAACACTGTAGTACTAATATTATTATTTTTTTTAACTTTCTAGTATTCGTTAAAACCTGAAAAATGATTTGTTGTGAGTCCTGATTTTTATTGAAATCATTTATTTGCCTTGTATCCCCCTGTATGGGGGAAGATATGTACCGGTAGGGGTTTCAGCACTGCCCCCTGCGCTCACTAGCTTATTGATTTCTCCTGCTATTGACCAGCTCTGCAAAGTGGACTGGAAGAGAAAGACTGTGTGGGTTATTGAGTTGTGGGCCTGTAGACGTAATGAACAACAATGAGATTTATTAGCAGATTTTAGTTCTTTAAATGCAGTGTGCGCCTGAATCCACATTCATCTGTGGCAAGTGACAATTACATTTTTTTTATAGGCAGAATTGGGTTAATTTACTACAGGTGCACAATTGTTACATTGCCAGAACCCTAGGCAATTAATATCTCCAATTATCTGTAAACATCCAAGTGCAGGTTAGACAGGGATTGCTGATGTGTGATTTGTTGCTATGGGATATGGCCACCACTAAAAAACATTAAAACTACAGCAACACCACAAAATGAAAAATGCATTTATAGTTACTATACTGTATATCCTGTCTGTGCTTCCAAATATTCTACATTGTGAATAAAAACATTTAAATATTGGGCTTTACGGCAACACCTCCCTGTATATGCTTTAAGCTAAACACCATAGAAAACCAATGGGACTGGGTGAGGCCTGTTTAATAACATGGCTGTTATCAGTAAAGAAAACAAACAAACAAAAAAAAGATAAAGCAATAAAATTCATGAATTTAATTTCAAAGATTACATTTTTTTTTTTTTTTTTTACCAGTGTTGAATTTGAATAATCACCATGCCAATGCAAATGGGAATTTTTTTTTTTTTTTTGGGTGATAATTGTCCTTTATAGAAATTATTCTCGTTGCTGCGGTGGTACTTTCAGTTTGATGCCACTACAGAATATAATAGGTAAGATAAAATGGTATCAGTCTTCAGCTATCTTTCTAATAATCTGTGTGCCTAAACCTGCACTCTGCAGACCACACCCCCACCACGTAGGGATCAGCCAATCACATGCACTCTCTGCCTCCTTTAATATCTGTCACACACGTGCCAGATACTTGTAATTAATCACACCCTGTGTTGATACAGATTTCTGTAAACAAATATAACTGGTTATGGAGATGTCTTTGATGGTATATACATAAAGGCAGCAGCTACCTACTTGCACATTAATGAATCACATATAGATTGACATTAATTCCCTCCCCCGCTCACACACATTGTATATATTCCCACTCAGAGCACTTTATTACACTGTATCAGCGCAAACAAACTTCCCGCCCACATAGTAATAGACAGGACCCTCCTCTACCACTTTCTCATTCTCTGACTTTTCCAACAAATTTCTTTAAAGGGGCACTATAGCACTGATATAACTAGACACATACATATATAACTCCTTCATACTAAGCCAATTTCTGACACAAATAGTTAAAAAACATTTAGGGAAGAAATAATACTTGCAGTTTGTTTCCCTTAATTAGTTTTCCTGAGAGCTGACATTTTCCATCCTCCCGCTCCCCCTTCTCTTTCTGTTCTGACTGCTATTGGTTAAGCAGTGTGCTGACCTTTTCACCACATTAATTAAGTTGGAATGCAAGAGATTACAGAGGGAAAGCTGCCTTGTGCACATGTGCTAAGTAGTAAGTAGGGCAAAAATGTCTGGGGGAGGGAACCTTTTCATGGAAAACTGGCCAGTACACTTCACACACACATTTCCTGGTGCAGGGGTTTATCAGTGCTGTCTACTTAATCATTCTGCGTCACATGAAACACCTACTGGGGAGAAATGCTTCTCACTAAGGGATAGTACTGTATATGTAAAGCTGTAATATAGTTCTATAGTTCCCCTATAAGGCTAGATTCACACTAGTGTATTATGCACAGCGCATAATATGCTAGTGTGGAAAAAAAAACGCTCCAGCATATTTTTGTATTGTACTTATCTGTGACAGTGTGTATGCTCCCTCGGCGTTCACGGGTCTTGGTATCTGGCCGCGCTGCACATAATACACTAGTGTGAACCTAGTCGCAATCCGCAACTCTATGACATCACACTATCTTGCATGCCGCCCACTCCCTGATGCGGCTAAAAAAAAAAAATACTCCAGCTTGTTTCAAATGTGCCAGGGCTTGTGATGTTATAACGGGCGACTATATATGATATCAGTGTTCTGCTGTACTATCAGCAATAAAGAGGTTGCACATCTTTTGTGGGCCTTAAGAAACAAGGGGGCACTAGTGAGCAAAGTCAAATGATTTGTTGTAATAGAGATGAAAGGAACTAACTATAAAGTGATGGTAGATAAAGACCAGTGGTTTACAGCAAGTCAAGAGAAGAATGTAGCGGGAGATTGTGCTGTCCTTCTAGGAACTGCTTAGTGGGAGAAGAGAGGGTTGAGCGCTTTGTGGATAAGAAGAGTCTATCCTTGAAATCCTCAGGGGTTGAAGGAGAATCAGGTAATTCTATTTACTAAAAAAAAGTATTTATTTTTACAAGTTGGGCAGCCACATTTGAATGGACCTTCACTCCAATACTCAGGAGAGTACCGCCCCAATGCAAACCCTCTGCTACACAAGCACGTAGGGGGATGGTTGTTATATGGACCGCCTTTAGGTACTGACCTGGGCCGCGTTTATTTTAATGTAATTTAGGCCCCTTCACTGGGGTTTGGGGAGTGGTCAGTGGCTGACCCATTCGAGTGTGAAAGTGAATTGTCGCCACTTCGGGTGGCTAATCTCTGATTCTCTACTGCTTATTCACTAAACAGCGGATTCCAATAGCAAATCTATGACCGTTACAATATTCCCATAGTAAAATCATGACTATGTTAGTAGCAGTCTACGGTGTACTGTGCAACCATCGTTAGCTGGCAAATTCGCCACGTCACAGAGTTTGCTGAATACCCGAATATGGGAAAGTGGCGAATTCACACCTTTACACGACGATTCGGACTTTAGTCAATTACCCCTCTAGTTTTTTCGGAGTTCAGCTGGAAGAAGAAGCACCATTGGTTACTAGGGCTTCTGGTTAAGAGAAAGAGAGGCTCTCTGACTTGTATCTTGTAAGCCGCAAATCAAGATGCTGCAATCATTTATATGTGCGTAGAGATTCCTGTAGAAACAGAAGGCATGGTTTAGTGTTGCTTTAATTTGTCACTCACCTCCACCTCTCTCTCCTGCTCCCTCCTCCTACTGATGCTCATATAATCTGACATGCTTTGAATGTCATTATGTCATGTTCCGCTCTACTTATGCAACAAACTCCCTGACTCACCTTGGCGGAGATTCCTATACCTGTGATATGATATTTCACATGCATTCCCTGTATACATTCCTGTCTTGGGGGGGGGGTCATTTTTAAGCTCTGTCAATCTTCCAGGGTCTTTTGTTTTATTTACAATCATCTTTGCTACATTGTATATCCTGAATTTGGAGCTGTCCTTCAGACTGTTGCTTTGAAGTGAGGATGGTATTCTGCCACCAAAGGGTTAAATGTGAGATCTGCAAGTTATGGCGCTTCTAAAACTTCAAATCCCAGCATTCTCTACTGTCAAGTTCATCTTCTACCACCCCCACAGCCTCCACCACTCACTTATCTTCCCATTCTTGACTTTTTTTCCATTACTGTTCACTTTAAGATAAGACCTTTTGTATGACTGCTGTTCACATGACGCATGTAATGTCGCTGTGTGATCCCTGCCTCCTCATGTGCACAGGCTGTGTGCTAATGTCGACGCGTCTTGAACAGATACTCTTCCTATTGGCTGCCCTACTAACCCAGCTTATACCTCTGGGCAATAAAGGGGGAGGAAGGAGAATAAATCCAGCTGTCTTACTCCATAATCTGGAATGCTTGTGTGCCTAAACCTGCACCCTTGTGACCACACCCCCACCGCGTAGGGATCAGCCAATCCCATGCACTCTCTGCCTCCTTTAATATCTGTCGCACATGTGCCATACACTTGTAATGAATCACGCCCGGCATTGGTACAGTTTTTTGTAAACGTATACAACTTGGTTATGGAGATGCCTTTATATTTATGTGCTGATGGATAGAATAATTGAGATGTCATTAACGTGCAAATGGTGGTGGAAGTAGATGCGTATTTACCTATATATGGATGGAATTTTCCCATTGTTATACAGAAGGGAAAAATCCTTGAATGGTATATGCGTAAAGGCAGCAGCTACCTACCTGCACATTAATGAATCACATATAGAGTCATATTCATTCCTTCCCCCGCTCACACACATTGTATATATTCCCACCCAGCGCACTTTATTACACTGTATCAGCGCAAGCGAGCTTCCTGCCCACATAGTTACAGACAGGACCCTCCTCTATCACTTTCCCATTCTTCGACTTTCTCCCACAAATTTCTTTAAATCTGCAGTTTTATGACATCACAGTATCTTGCATGCCGCCCACTCCCTGATGCGTCTAAAGAAAATAATACTCCAGCTTGTTTCAAATCTGAACAGAGCTCGCTGGGGCTTGGGATGTTATAATGGACGACTATATATTAAAGGATAGTTATCTGCCAGTCTAATTTTCACTGGTAAATTAATTATTCTGGTTTTATTTATATATATATATATATATATATATATATATATATATATATATATATATATACACACCTTTTGAAAGCTTGTCTATGTAAACTGACAGCGGTTGAGCAATCTCAAGTGCTCCTCTAACCTGCAAGTTTGCAATAGTTTTAGAGAGTTTAAGTCATCCCAATACAGATACTGTTCTTGTTGGCTGCCCTACTAACCCAACTTATACCATCTAGGGTGGAGCAGGAAAGAAAAATCCAGCAGCCTTTCTAATAACACGTTACCTCGTGGCACCTAAACGCGCACCCTGCGGGTCACACCCCCTACTGTGCAGGTATCAGCCAATCCCGTGCAGGCTCCACCTCGTTCACTATTTTGTAAGACACGTGCCAGGCATTTCTAATTAAAGATTGTCCTGGGCTGAAACAGTTTTCTATAAACACACGAGCACCTGGGTATGGAAATAAATTCATATTTATTTAACTGTAGATGGACAGGATTTCCCCATTGTTACACAGAAGGGAGAAATGCCCTGAATTATATACACAAAGACAACCACCCACTCAGTAATGAATCACAGCTATATAGATTTATTATTACAGTCTCCCACTCACACATATTGCATATATTCCCACCCAGCATGCTGTCAACGCAAACCACCTTCCCACCCACATAGTTACAGACAGTCATCAGGACTTCCACTAACACTTTCCTTCTAAGGTGGGTGAACTCTGGTGCAGATGTGTAACTATAAGGGTTGTAAAAGTCACAGTTGTGATTGGGCTCCAGGGGCTGTGTATACAACTGTTGAGACTACCTGCAGCGCCCGCCTTCTGTGGATCCTGGTAGTAGATCGGGGCTTATTCGTGAATGCCGGACAGTAGCTTACAGGTCCAAATTCACATTTATTCGCCACTTCCTGATATTCATATATTTGGCAAACTCTGCAATGCGGAGAATTTGTGGGAAAATAGCGTGATTACATCAGTCACGGACTTGCGTAGCTTTTTCACATGACAAGGGGTGCTTATTACAGTTAGTGGGACATTGTGAGGATGATGTCACTGCATTTTACTGATGGAATTCACACGGCTACGCATCCTACTATTGTTCCATTGACTATGCTGCACATCGCAAGAATTCGCATCTGGCGCTGTTCATGTCTTCGCAATGACAATCCACCAGTTAGTGAATGAGGAGAAGTGAATTGGTGACGATCAGTCTGTAGTGACCCAAAAATGTACTTCAACAGTAAAATTCTTACCCCCCCTCCCCCCTTCCCGTTCCCCCTTTTTCCTTTCAGTTCAGGGGGATGGGATGGGGGGGGCGGGGTCTGGTTATCCTCTGATTGTGTGAAAAGTGTTTTCTGAAGTCACAAATGAGTTAATTACATCTTTTTTTTTTTTTTTATGTCATTTTTAAGTCACAAGTGACAAAATGTGTTAACTGCGGCCAGAAATGTACTCAGTTTTGTTAAACGACCGCTTAGTGCGCTCTCTGTGATTTTGTCGGGGGTGTTGAATACCGAATGTCTGATTCAGAAACAAAGCAAAAAGCCTTTTGAGAATTTGTTGTATTTTTAGCAACAACGTAACATCTATTTTTAACGTGACACTTTTAACATGTAGCCTAGTCAAGGCTTGAACCTTTAAACCCAGTAGGCAATTTTTATGGGTAGATTAGTTGTACTGCAGCATCTCATCTGCATGTTAAGAACCAAGGTTGTATTTAAAGGACCAGTAATACCAAAAAAAAATAAATTCCCAATTGGATTGGTGTGGCTGTTATTCAAATACAGCACTTGTAAAAGTGTTATCTTTGAAGTTAAATTCAAGGATTTTATTGCTTTCTGTCTGTTCTTATCTTTACTGATAGCAGCCATGTTGCTAAACGGACCTCACCCAGTCCCATTGTTTTCTACAATACTTTACATGGAGCATAGACAGGACGTGTTGTCCTAAATCCAAATTTTTAAAGTGAAATAGCTTAAATATCTTATTTTATAGACAAAATTTTGAATATTTGGAAGCACATATTGAATATATAGTGACCATAAATGCATTGAAGTCATTTTTAATTTTTGGTAGTCTTTGAAGTTTGATGGATGGAAACACTTGCGCTATGGATGCAGTCACTTCAATAAAACTCAATGGAACTGTCCGGGTGCAGATTTCCGTAACTCAAGGTCTGCTGCAAATTTTCCTTTGTCCACTAGAATCTCTAACAAAGCAAATCCTTTTAATTAATTTAATTTTTTTTGAAACGTTGAAGATTTCTAGGTGTCTGTGCAAATATATACATGACCTGTTTTTATAAAATGCAGTATGTGCTGCAGACCATAGACCCCCCCCTGTGATATATCAACACCCGAAAATACTTCGCTGTATGACCATGTTATGTGAACGTAGAAATGTTCAGTTGCTTTAGTGAGTCACCATAATCTGAATGGTAATGCCTGTTTGTGTAATCTAGTAAATGGGTAAAGATGAGGATAAGAGTCTTTTATAGATGGAGAGAGTGCATGGCGCATACATCATTTAGATTAGCTGTTAGGTGCAGATCTTTAAAGTAACAGTTAATTTATCAATGCAAGGAAATCTCAGTAGCTGGCCTGCTGATCAATTCTTTGTCCACCTGAAGACACTGACCTCCGAAACGTTGTTGTTTTTAATTCCGCGCACAGTGACTAAGGAAAAAGTCTACAGTTCTTGCAAAGGAATAACTGCCATGTTAATCCAAACAACAGTTTTTTTATATACGTTGTTACTGGTCCTTTAAAACAGGTCTGAGGTCACGGCCATCTGGTATGTTGTGTATGGCGAGAAATGGTCATTAGTCAAAGTGGTGTTTGTTCGGGGGTTAATATACATGCTGTTCTTTTCATCAGTGGCCGCCTCCAGCTTTATGTGACATCCAATCATTTCTTTAGTTCCTGTGTCGCAATCCTCTTCCCGCCTCCTCTTCAACATCACTGATGTGGGCAAGTGCTGATGCATTATTAGTTCAGAATACCTCTTCTGCGCTTGCACACTGGCAGTGAAGAGGAGATGGAAGCGAAAGGGATTTTGAAGATCAGCTGGAAGTTAAAGCAGGAGCCAGCACAGGAGGAAAGATTGAGATCGGTAAGTATATGACCCCAACCCCCACCTAAAGAATCAATCCCTCAACTGATGAGCGTATAGTTTACTTTAAGTCCAAAACCACTCTCAATGATCCCCATCCAGCACATGAATTCAGATCAAGGTGAAACTTACCAAGAAGCTGTTTCCACCTTCCTTATTGCGGAGTAATCATTCTTGTTCCTTGAGAGCTCTGAATTGTTCACTGTTCTGCCCAGGAAGACTGTTGGTGGTTCTGACCCAGCCCAGGAGACCGTTGGTGGTTCTGACCCAGCCCAGGAGACCGTTGGTGGTTCTGATCCATACTTTGTTATTCTGTGTAACTCTCTGGACATGTGATTATACAGGGCCATAAATAATGTCTATTCTTCTTCCTCCGGTTTCACCCATTATTCCCTGCCCTCTCGCTGCCCTACATACCTTTATGTAATGGTGATTTATATAAGCTGTTACCTGTGTGATCGGGAGAGTCCTGTGCATACACCATTATGTAAGGAACAGTCATTTAATATGGCCAGGCTCTCCAGAGCTCACAGGTAAGCGTAGAAACACAATCTGCAGATTAAACATACTGGCCTGTCTGTCCACCTGTTATCTGCTTGTCAATATGTCTGTAGATCTGTCCTCTATGTCTGTCTGTCTGACTATTTATGCCTGGAACCAGGGGTAGGCAGCGCAGGTAAACATTTTAGGTGCTGCCTGAGATATTTGAAAATCAAAATCACCGTTTCATTCGGCTGCTTTTAGGCCAGGGACACACTGGTGTATGGGGAACGGCGTAAAACCCCCCCCAAAAAAACGCTGAAAATTTACCGCCACGAAAAACCATTGGAAGTAATTAACTGTTGTGTGTACAATGTCACACTTGTGTTTCACAGAGAGGAACGTGCACCGGGATGCTTCATGTTTTTTTCCCCCGAGTGTATGGAGCTCAACGGGACAATGCGACAGGATTAGTAGTATTAAGAAATGAACAATAGCAGTCACACATGGAAGAAAAGTGATGCGTAACTGCTATTTACTTTTATGTAAACCACAAACCGAATATACATCAGTGAAATGCGATGGTGTATTTTTGCAACTCGCTTTTTTAAGCTAGGTTCACTCAAGCATATTATGCACAGCGCATAATACACTTGTGTGAAGAAAAAAATACATTTATGCGAATCTCTACACTGCTTAACCTTGTTCCGGACACACTAGCGTATAACGCGTATACACTGTGTCCGGAACGCTAGCTGTTGCACTTTTGCCGGCGAATATATGCGGCTCACAAAATGCGGCCAGATAGGAGGAGCCGTGAATGCAGCTTGGGGAAGCATTGGTAGGGAAATATAAGACTGCAGCAGTGCTCTTGAGGCTGCCATTAAGTGCTCCTGCAGTACATTGAATGAATTTACTGCTCTGTGTGGAGTGTTATATTGGGCTAGTGATGCTGCACTGTTTGGGGCACTATGGGGGAGGGACTGCTGCATTGTATTGGGCACTATGTGGGATGAGCTGTTGTACTGTATGGATCACTATAGGGAGGAACTGTTGCATTGTATGGAGCACTATGGGGAGGAACTGTTTCAGTGTATGGAGCACTATGGGGAGGAACTGTTTCAGTGTATGGAGCACTATGGGAAGGAACTGTTGCAGTGTATAGAGCACTATAGGAAGGAACTGTTTCAGTGTATGGAGCACTATGGGGAGGAACTGTTGCAGTGTATGGAGCACTATGGGAAGGAACTGTTGCAGTGTATAGAGCACTATGGGAAGGAACTGTTGCAG
>WMED01030592.1:0-10075 GCA_019650415.1 Pipa parva | reverse complement strand
AGACAGCCTTGGAGGAGCTGCACACAGAGAGAATTGCAACCAAAGGCACCAAGTGGAGATCCAGTCCTTAGCCCTTTACATATGTACCACTTTGGATAATTGGAATATTCATCATGTTTTAAGGTGACTGGTATAAAGAACTCTGCCATAAGTCCCCCTACTTGTCACTTTTATTTGGCATTAAAATAAATGGAAGTACAAATGTAATTTTACTGTTAATTTAGTAAAAAGACAATTATGGGGGCATTTTCTTCTTTCAACAGATCCATGTAAAGATGACATCACTTCACTTCAATGCATTTATTTATGATAAATCCTTATATCCTCCTACTAGTATTTGCCTGACAACACTCAGAAATCACTTTACTGTACACCAATGTTTTCCATTGCAGCGACAGTGTGCTAAACAGTGAGGGGGTAATTCAGCAAAGTGCGAACTTACCTCCTGATCCTTCGATTTACCTCACCAACACTGTTACGCGTTCGCTTCTGTTCTACATGCGGACATCAGCGAACGCTTTAAAGCAGCGGTTCTCAACCTGGGGGCCGCACGACCATCCCACGGGGGTTGAGAACCGCTGCGGCCCCCGGAAGTGATCGCAGGACCCTTTTTATAAGGGTTCCTGCGGGGGGACATTGGGCCAAAACGTCATCACATGATGCACGTACGTGATGACGTTTCACCTGAACGTTACCACGTGACACACGTATGTGATGACGTTACGGCTGAACGTCATCACACAATGCGCAGTGACGTCAGATCCGGGGGTCGCGGCTAAAAAAAGGTTGAGAACTGCTGCTTTAAAGGTATTCCAATCTTGGCGAGGCGACCACTTGGGTGGTCGAGACTGGAATACCTTTAAAGCGTTCGCTGATGTCCGCGTGTAGGACAGAAGCAAGCACGTAACAGTGTTGGCGAGGTGAATCGAAGGATCGGTAGGTAAGTTCGCACTTTGCTGAACTACCACCTGAATTTTCACAACTGACTTCACTACAGAATGGGTGAAATAAAGCGAATAAATTTGTAAATGCAAACTCAATCCTAAATACGTGAGCCCCTGAAAGATTTTTTTCATAAGCACCCTCTGCTTTCCCATAGTAACCAGCTGGGTTTTAGTGTAAGAGCGCTTTCTAACACAATATCTCGGTTACTTTGTTTGCTGTGAAACAGGTGTGTGGTTAACTATATAAAAAAAAAAATGTGAAAGATTCAGTGTAATTATGGATCATTATCAAGCTTTTGAAAACATAGATGTCTGCTGAGATCTTCAGTATTGAACAAGAGATAAAATGTGTACCTGAGTGCTTTATTAAGGAGCATGTTAACAAGTAATTGGGGTTTCTGAATGGCAGGCACAAGGCACAGTCAAAAATTGTAGGGAAATCTTTAGTGATTACAGCATTTATTTAATCTGGCTTTGTTAAAGAGAATCAAGCAGCTACAGGGCTTTGTCCCGAGTTAAAGCCTCACTTTCTAATCAACTGTACTTCAGTGTGAAACAGCACAACATAAATAAATAAAAACACTTCCACATCAACCCGCATCTGAGAAGGCACAGGCACATTCATTTATAAACCAATAAGCCAAATCACATTTTGCAGTTTTATGTTTGTATACAGTTCACAAGCATTTAATGACGAGAGGAAAACAGTTGAAAATCAATCTGACCTTTAGGAGAAGTGCAGTAATGGCACATTGCTTGTTTTAATGATCACCAGCAATGCTACTGCATGTGTCTTAAAAAGAACGCAAAACAGATGGGTCAAACAATTAAAGGAGAACTACTAGAAAACAAATCTCTGCAGCCACTGCTGAAATCATTTACTATCAAGCTTGCGGCATTGGGATTTTAGAGATGGTTTTGTGTTAAAGGGTTAATGAGCAGTTTAGCATGTGCATACACATCATACATAGCAACATTGCTTTTTAATAAGGGATGCTTCTGAAGTATACCTAACACAGTTCTGAAAAGATTTCAGTACAATCTGGCTTACTGTATTTTTCATATTCTTCCTCTTTAGAGGAGTATGTCTGCATGTAAGATCTGGGTGGCTTATTTACAGGTGTCAAAGGAGATCTCCAAGCTTATTAAGTTAAGCAAGTACAGCTTCACTCTGCATGACTTTGCATGATTAAAACCTTCTTCTCCCCACCTTCTTTCCCTATTTGGACTTATTATGTGGACTGTTTGTGTGGACTATTTGGTTGGACATTGTCCAAGGCCTTTACCATTTCCCACCCTCTTCCCTTTTCAGAAAGGACTCTTTTCAGATATTTGCCCATTGGCCCATGCCCGTACCTCCCTCCCCACTTCCACACTTTCCCCATGCCCGTACACCCCCCTCCCCATTTTTTCCAGGAAAAGACTTTGTGGACACTGCCCAAGGCCTGTGACCCCCTGCCCATTTCCCACGGACCCTTGGCACACTGAATCCCCTGTCCACCACCCCCAGCCCCTTGGTAGTATTTATGCTACAGACTTGTACCTGCCTTCACCTACAAAAATCTTTTTTTTTTTTTAAGGTTTTACTATATTTACAGGCTTTCCTTGAAGATACAAGATATTGATATCCTGCATTATATTGTACTTTTAAAAAGTGGAAGTTAAAATGGAAAACTAAAGGCAGAAACTAAACTTATATGTCGATGAACATTTTGGCGCCACATTCGCATCATCTATTTAATAACCACAAGTAAAGGCCATGCTTTACACCTACACATGACTCATTGGTCACAAAGATTTACTAGTATCAATTTACAGTGTAACAAGGCATTTGCATGACATCATAACAGTAGGGTGATGAATTTGCAGACCTGTAGTAACATTGAACTTGACTTTCTAAATGTTTTTTGACAGAGCAACTGGAATCATCTGACCAGAAGTTTAATCACAATCACTTAGGTATAGCCAGTGTGGCTCACATTTCAGGGAGTGCTAACTATATATCAATTCTTCACTAGTAACGGACTGGCCAACCAGGACACAGGGAAAACTGACGGTTGGCCCTCCAGGAGTTTTAAACTGCACCATTATGACATATTCCTGAGGGTAATGTAAGGTAGAGTAGAAGTTTGAAGACAAGAAAAAGAGTTAACATGCAATTAAATGAGAATGAGCAGACAAGAAAGCATTGTTTTGCTTTGTGATCTTCAGATCTCTTGTACTAATACCATATCTAATACCACTAGTAAGGTATTAACTGGGAACTGTTTAAAGAAAGCAAAACTACAAACATTGTGGCGATCACAAAAGTCCATCTGCCATTACCCTTAAATGTGTTTTTACTGGCTTGATTTTTTAATTCTTTTTTTTTTATTACTTTGTACAGTTGTACAGTTAGTGGCCGATGGACCTACATTCACCCATGGCAATAGAGTAATTAAGGTCATTACCCATTAATTAAGGTCATAACCTGGATGCACTGTAACTCCAGTACTATGGGAGTTAGTGACCTAGATCTAGTCATTACTATAAAGTAATCGCGGGCATTACCCTCCTGGATATAAGCTGGGTCACTTTGGTTATACTTGGAAATACCACCATTGCCTAGTGTTTTCAATAACTGAAATTTACAAAACTGACATCTCTACAGTTCATTTGGTGTCAAAGAAAATGAACAGAGCAGAACAGATAGAATATTATTACTAAAATACTAATAATTCCAGCCTGTGCTTCAGAATTTGCAGGGGAACAAAGACCTGGACGAATAATGGCTCCTTTACTTCACTTATTACACGTAGAGAGAGTGAATCAGAGAAGCTTTAATGAAGATGACAATTATCCTCCTGCCTTTGTCACTCTCACTGATGTATAAAAGAAAAAGAAAAAAATGAATCAAACACAATAACCCACCCACAGGATCATTATTTTTTCACCAAACAAATGTGGGTGAATGACGTGGATTTAATACATAGTGTGTCTGATGCTTTTTCAGCGGACTGAGAAGGTTGTGGCATATGAATAGATAAAGGATTGCACACTGTGTTAGGATCCATAGAAGGGTGCACTCACAGAGCCTGAATTCTTTAGAAAGCCAAATGTCTGCTAAGTGTTTAGCATGGCCACAAATAGAATTAAAGTAATTTGAATTATTTTGCCTTGGGGTCACTTGGAGCCACAAATTTACCTTTGACATACAGGTCACTGTCAATTAATCTTTCACATTTCTGTTTGATGAGCAATGCATAGACCAGAACACCAGGGGGTGCCATTTTCACTGTTGCAATATGTTTGAAAACTGTCATGCAACATGGTGGGACTTCAGTATAACCTCTGTGCTTAACTGTATAGTATATACAGTTACAAACAGATTTTACTACTCATAACCGTTACTATATCTAAATGTAGTTATTTTCAAAGCTCCAAAAAATTGTGGGTCCCAGTGTTTTGCTTAGAGCAGAAGTATACACTCACTATTACAGCCCAATGCACTTAAGCCTGGAGTTGTATACACTCACCTTCTGATTTATATATGTATAGCTGTTACAAATCATGAGGTTTAATTATCCCAATTATATTAAAACTTTCTTGCACTGTGAATATAGAGTTAAGTTGTTCCACCATTCTAAGAATTAGAACTCCATTCTCTACAAATCCGCAATGACCAAGTTGCAAAACTTTCCAACTCTAGTCCCTTCACTACATTTCAGAAAACTGCTTCTGCTCTTTTTCTATACCGCAAGACTGAGAGGAAGAGGAAGTGAAGAGGATCATGGCACCTGTCAAGATAAGAAGACATTGGTAAAGTACATTGAGCAGTGGTAGCGTTGGAGCTTAAATCACTGATTGTGAACATCTTCCCATTGAGAATCAGCCCTTGATACAATGAGCAGTTCTCCTTCAAACGAGTGCTATTAACAGCCTTATTACATTTTAATAATCCTGAATCCTTTTTTCACTTCAAATTTCTCTTCTCTTCATCGAATCACAAATCACTTTATTTTAACTCTATACCCAAATAAATAATTTAATATAATCTGCAAATATAGACACTTTACTTAGGAGATGTTGAGAGACCTACTCATCGGCCAGGTGGCAGTTTTCTCCTTGGTATTGTGTGCCAGCACCTGCAGTTGCCAAGCAGTACCCATATCATTCATCTGCTTGAATTGAACCAGGGAACTTCACAGCAGCTCTACCACTGATCTATCCATGTTCTAGGTATGATGTTCTTTATACTGGTGCTGAATCTGTGCCTGCACAACTGCAGTTTGTTCACAGGTGCTTCCTGTTTCCTTTTTCCAGGTGTCTCAATATTTAAACCACAAGTATAACAATGCAGTGGTCCATCATATTTACAGGGGGCCACCAATGTTGCTTTGTGAATAAATCTATAGGTTTTTCTTCTCTTTTAACATATTATTTACATTTAAAATCACATATTCTGGTGGGTATGATTTGAGAAGTCAAATTTTATATTATTTCCACTTTCTTACCAGATCCAGATTTTTTCCTTCCCATAGAACAAGAAAAGTTGAGTATAGGAGGGGGTTGCATCTAAATTTATGTCAATGTCATTTAATTCTATCATATCTTTTGTTGGATGCACTGCAAAGCTTTTCTACATCAGGCTGTTTTTTCTTTTAATGTTTAGGATATTTTTTCCATTCTTACTACCACTGTATTCGGACATATCGCCCTTAAAACTCAGCATCATGAGGCTGTCAGACTCAATTTCCTGCAGTCATAACATCCCAAATTGATTAGTCTTGCTGAATAAAATTATTCAAATTGGAAATTATTTCAGGTCTGGACTCTTGATTAGTCAATCAAATGTTTTATCACTGGAATATAGACATTTTAATAATCAGTTTCTTAAAGAGGAACTAAATTTTGGTTTTAAAATCTATACGTCTGATAGATATGAGCACAATAAAAAAAGAGCTAAGAATCATCATTAAGAAGGTTGAGGTACTGCATCATGTTGTTTTTTAACAGTGCAAGGCATCCATTTTGCTGTTCTAGACACACCCCCTCCTCTCAGACACTCACACTTGGGTCGGTGACCTGTGTCTGAGAGGAGGGGGTGTGTTTAAAACAGAAAAAATGAATGCCTTATACTGTTAGAGAACAACAAAATACAGGAACTTAGAACTTTAAAGGTGAGTCAGATCTTTGCTGCATCAATTTTTTATTTCTTTTTGAATTTTGCTGAATGACAGAAACAGAAATTTCTGCACAATTTAGAGAGAAAGCTACAGTCAACCTAACAATGTTAATCAAAAAAACTCACAACTGAATAATATGCATGTATGTATTTATTTATACGCAGTGCTCTACAGAGATTCATCATTCACTGTCCTGTGGAGCTTACAATCTAGTTTCCCTATTCAGTCACATACACACAGATGAATGTTTTTGGATTGTAGGAGGAAACCCAAACATGTGCGGGGAGAACATACAAACTCCATGTAGATGAAGTCCAGGGTGGAATTGAACCCAGATCCCAGGGCTTTAAGGCAGTAGTGCTAACTACTCAGCCACTACATTGACCATAATAAGAATATAACCACATAGAGAAAAACAAGAAAAGGGTGCATGTTTTAGCACTTTGAGTTTTAAGTTGGATTGTATTAATGTTTTTCATATTCACATGACCCATAGCCATTAAACCCTGATATGGGAACATGGAGCACCAGTTTTCGGTCACTGGTTTCTTGGTCACATGATTGCTTTCTCTTTAAAATTCTGATGATTGAAAACTAAAATTGTACATTTTGTTTATGCGGGGGGTTCCCATTTCCATTATGGCCTAGGGTAGTAATGGGATCACCTGATATATGTGAAGATATGTCACATGAAAAGATAATGTTTGCTCTTTCAAAGAAGAATACAATACATTGCTGTTTAAAGAATTGTAAGGCATTTATTTCTTTCACTAATACAATAATAATAGACCACTGTTAAAATAATCAAATGACAAATAAAATAATAATAAAAAGGGTTTCTGTCAGATATTAAAAGCCACATAACCTTCTTTATGAGTAATGTCATCTGAAAGAAGAGTTTTCTCTTTATTACACTTTGCATGGGGGCTGTATAAGTGGACTTATTGTAAGCATATTATCATTGAAGTGGATCATGTTACTGATCATAGCTTCCTACAATAACAGCTCTTACAGGAAACGATTGTAATTTCTTTCCAAGTAATAGGATATCTAGGGCAATGACACTCAGACTTTGTAGGTTTTACTCAGCATCAAGGATTCGGTGGTAAGGGCAGAGTTTGTGTGCATACCCCTTCTGCCATCTCCGATATTATAAGTAAGGAAAAAGTAAAAACACTGCATGCTTTATAGCAGGGATGGCGAACCTATGGCACACGTGCCAGAGAGGGCACGCAGAGCCCTCTCTGTTGGCACGCGAGCCGTCGCCAAACCCCTGCCTTCAGTACAGGCCACGGACTCAATCTGACAGTTTTCAGTCTGGTTCCGTGGCCTGTACTGAAGAAGCGCAGATGAGCAAGGGAGTTCTCCTCCCCCAACGCGTGTGCGCTCATCCCCCTGGTGTTGGCGTGATGATGTCACTCACCAGCGCTGGCACTTCGGGGGATGTGCTCGTGGGTGACGTCATCTTTTTGGCACTCTGTGCCAAAAAGGTTTGCCACCCCTGCTTTATAGTTATTTTCTGGGAAACCTAAGATGGTGGAATTGATGGGCAAAGCAAATCTATATGTCTCAAATAACAGTCATGATCCTTGGCAGTCCTGTTCATATGGAAAATAAAGCGTAAAAAATGATTCATGTGTATTGCATCACTTTTGTATATGGCCACCATGATATCTGTTTTATGGGTTCAACCAGCACCAACTATATGTTACACAAAGAAACGCAATTAATGGCATGGTAATATATAACACTTATATTACTTCTATAATATATTTCTTCTTGCCATGACACCAGCAAAAGCTGAAATGAAAGGGGTACTATAGTCAAATTACATATTTACAAATGCAGTACTATACCTTAGTGAGAAGTGTTTCTCCCCAGTAGTTGTTTCATGTGATGCAGAATGATTGAGTGGGCAGCACTGATAAACTCCTGCACCAGGAAATGTGTGTGTGACATGTACTGGCCAGTTACTGCCCTACTTACTGCTTAGCACATGTACACAATTCGACTTTCATTCTGTAATCTCCTGCATTCCAAACTTAATTTATGTGGCCAAAATGTCAGTACACTGCTTAACCAATAGCAGTCAGGCAGCTTTTTCTTCTCATGTTGCCTGATTTACAGAACAGAATGAGGAGGGGGAGAGGGGGGAGGAAAATGTCAGCTCTCAGGAAAACTAATTAAGGGAAGCAAACTGAAAGTATTATTTCTTCCCTAAATGTTTTTTAAACTATTTTGTGTCAGCAATTGGCTTAGTATAAAGGAGTTTTATATGTATGTGTGCAGTTATGTCAGCACATTAGTGCCCCTTGAAGGTATCAGTGTTTTTTCCAGTTTATACCCTGCACTGTGCTTTCTTTAATACTATATATATATACTGTATATATAAAATTATTGAATTACAAATATTGAATTAAAAATTGTTGAATAACCTTAAGAAACAGATCAGAATGGATCTCTGTGGGCATAAAAGAATTTACCATGAAAGGCAAAGACAAGATTAGATGGCTGGCAGTACAGTATAGAGCTTTTTTATAACAGTGTATAGCCTTGCTCAAGTAAAAGACAAAAATGCACTGCATATCCCAATAATAATTCCAGTTTTAGTTATCTATGGTGTACAGTACAATTGTAGAGCAATGTTTGGGTAATTTCTCAAGCAAGCATAAAACACCAAATTGTAACAATTTCTTTTATACCCACACAAGTGCAGCCTTCTAGTGATAGACACCCACATTACTCTAGTGCCACTCTCTAGGGATAGACACCCACATTACTCTAGAGCTACCCTCTAGGGATAGACACCCACATTACTCTAGAGCCACCCTCTAGTGATAGACACCCACGTTACTCTAGAGCTACCCTCTAGTGATAGGCACCCACGTTACTGTAGTGCCACCCTCTAGTGATAGGCACCCACGTTACTCTAGTGCCACCCTCTAGTGATAGACACCCACGTTACTCTAGTGCCACCCTCTAGTGATAGACACCCACATTACAAACAATAAAGTCACCGTATACATACAAAGTAACACATACAAAACAAATACTTAAACTCTCAATATATAACAGAAACTTACAAAGTAAGTGTATAAGAGTTTACAAATAACAGCTGGACATAAGATTGATTTACATAATGTAGTATAACTGATAATTAATGAATCCATACTGCTTCCTTATATAACAATTTTTTATGCAAGTGCCTCCAAGACACTGTCTAGGGACATGATCAATTATTTGAAATTACAATTGTGAGACTTTATGCCGCTTTTCTAAAAAGTGTGCCACCACAAGCCAATTCTTAACTGCACATCTAATAGCAGACTTGAAGGGGGTTATTCATTAAGGTGCGAATTTGACTGTCAAATTCGCAAACAGCAAATTCCCATAGCAAATCCGCAACAATTTCCCCATTGTAAAGTCGTGACAATTTTGTAATGTTAAGATTGCAACAATTTTCCCATAATAAAGTCACGACTGCAACAATATTCTTATTATAAAGACGCAACTGCGACAGTAGCAGCCTATTGCGACTGTCTTTATCTGGCGAATTCGCACCTATACGCAACAATTCGGACTTTAGTGAATAACCCCCTGGACTCTACAAGGAAAGCCCATACCTGGCATGTGGGCTGACCCACATACTCCGAGCCAGTATGTCAATTTCTCAAACAGCGGATTCAAATAGCAAATCCGCAACTGCGACAATTGCCCCATTGTAAATTTGTGACCGCAACAAATTTCCATAGTAAAGTCGTGACTGCAACAATATTCTCATTATAAAACCGTGACTGCGACAGTAGCAGTCTATTGCGACTGTCTTTAGCTGGCAAATTTACACCTATACGCAACAATTTGGACTTTACTGAATCACCCCCATTAAGGTTTATGGTATGCAACTCATCTGGACAATTAGAACTCTTGAAAAAGCGAAAGTTGATATTAACCCTACACAGGGCTTCC